>MCJB01050409.1:0-59862 GCA_002018475.1 Nicotiana obtusifolia
TCTTAAAAATATGAATGTAAGAGACCAAGGTTGTGTCCCCCTTTATGTAGTAGAATGTTCTTGATATTAATATTGAATTCCTTTCTTGATATGCAATTGATGTTTAATATACTACCCAATATTTCCCAATATTTGGATAATGTATCCTCTCTACGATTCTCCCGAATACAAAAGAGTCGATCTTAAGAACAACCAATTAAGCGCTAAATTAAAACCTACTTATTCCTAAGCGGTTTTATTAAACAAGGTTTAAAGCCTTGAGTTTTTGTTATTTATTTCTACCCAACTCTATCTCACTTTTTCAAGATAAGTTAGAGTTAATTGGCATTCGTTAATGTTTGCAACCACTAACGATTAATTGAAGAACAAGAAATAAATAAATATCAAGATTCCTTCGGAATTGGATTCAATATCAAAATCTCAACACATTCTACCCATCTAGGGTTCACAACCTCAGCGTTTGAGTTTAGCTTCACATGCTGATAAGAACAAGGAAGAGTAATTGATATCATCTTACAAAAATAGAGGGTTTTCGATCACCAAAAGCTTCTAAGAATTCAAAATAATCAATTGCCGTACTTTTTACTCTAAGTTCTGACAAGACTCCTTTCACAAAACCCTATAAAACCTATTTATGGAGGCCCAAAACCCGAGGCGAATGTTGGTCAGATTTGCCCTAGTTGAAATAATGCGGACCGCATTTCTGTCGCAGAACAGATATGTGGACCGCAAATCATCATCGTCCGTCGCAAACTCCCCCAGAAAATTTTTTCTCCCATCGCGTTTTGATTCGCGGTTCGCATGTTGATTATGCGATCGCGATATGCGATCGCATTCTCCACTCTGATTTTCACCCAAAACTCTGTTTGTGTTTGCGATTGCACCTGGCTATTTTGCGGTTCGCATTCCTGTTTTGCAGTCGCATTTGCGACCGCATTCTCGACATGAAGATTGGCCTAGAGTTCTGTCCTTAAATGTGATCTGCCTGTGGAATATGCGGTTCGCATTTTCAGTTTGCGACCGCATACTTCTACTCGCGATGCTTTTAACTTCTCTTCTTGTCTTCAGCTAACTTTTTGAACTCTTTTCTGTTCTTCTGGGTCTTGACACTTGTTATTCTGCAAATACACTAAAATTACATTAGTATCATGAGAATTAGCAAGTAAAACAAGTTAAACTTTAAGCAAATAGCATCAAAATGTGCCGAAATTACCCGGCACATCACTTACCTCACTGTCAATCTCACTACTCGGCTCTTCAACCTCACTAGAAATTCCCAATCGATGTCGATCTATCCGAAACTAGTCAAAAGTCATACAAATTAATCAATATATGCTCAAAAGTTGATAATTATCTATTAAAGTGATTTTCCAACCTAATTCGTTAAGCCCATAAAAGTCACCCCCGGGCGCTTGTGCCTTGATTTTGTAAATTTTTTGAAGATAACCATTAGCCATGACATTACGAACTAAAATATATAATTTATTCTCAATTCCATGATCATTTTCGTGGTCAAACACCAGTTTTACCAAATCCAAGGTTTCCAATAAAATCCCATAATTTTCACTAATTTCCATGTTAAAATCTACCCATAATTCATGTATTAAACTCGTTGTTGATAGAAATCACTTACCTTGTGATGATGATGAAAAATACCCCATAAAAGACATCTCAATTTAATCAATACAAACTAAAGGTCTAAAAAGAATATTTACACCGCTGGAAGGAATCAAAAGTTCACCAGTTGAATAATTTTAATCTATCCCTAGCCACGTGCTTCATCACCTGAAAACTCAATGCCTATTACATAATAGGGAAGGCCCAACCAGGCTAAGTACTACTGTAGGATGCCCAGAGAGTTTCATTAACAACCCCATAAGTAGATGTCACGACCCCGAATCCCTCCTCTAGATCGTGATGATCCCTAGTACTTATGACTAAATAAGCCTAACACGTGCTTAAATTCACATACTTAAACAACTTAGCTATTAAGTTTAACTGATAAATGACATAATAAAGTTGAAACTGATCAATAGTCAAAACATTTTCAAAGTAGGTAGTACGGAGTCATAAGCACTACTGTGAGTAAACTAGAAATCTCAATACAACACTGTTTTGGAATGAAATAGAATAGTAGTAAGGGTATACTTCGAGGCCTGTGAGCGGGATGACAGGTATACCTTAAAGTCTCCTCAGCAACTCAAAAGTAGCAAACTAACGTCCGGAACACTTCGAGGTGCGTAGAACTGCATAAAAATAAACAGAAGCGTAGTGACGAGGTTCAAGTCAAGACACTCACTAGATATGAAACCTGTGCAAAATATAAGTATAAAGCTAACAGCAGAAACAAAATCAATGAATGGCAACAAAGAGTAAACAAGTGATAAAACATTAAAATAAAGAAAATACAGTTAAAATAAATTTCTTGCCGCTTTATTAGTAAGTAAGCTTGTTTTATATCTCCTCAATAAAGGCGAAAGATCACTCCTAGCTCTGGGCGCTAGGGGCCGTTGCTCACGCAAGCGAAAGGGTGTGTTTGGAGCACTAAGGGCGACTAGTGGTTGCTTCGCTCGACAAGACTGAAACCTTCGCTTGCACCACTAGAGTCGTTCCGGCACTTTGAGTTAAGAAAAATAATAACTATTCAAAACATTAAGCTGTTCCAACACAAAATTTACAACAAAAATCACCCCGAGGTACCACACCTCATTATTACAATTCACAAGTCACATTCACGACCCAAATTCCATAATAGGTCGTGATGGCGCCCAATGATGCTACTAGGCAAGCCAACGGTAAACCTCTAATTTAATTATCCAATTTTAAATTTTAAACGTAGAAATTTCATTATATAAATATAATTAAATCTAAAGAACATACATATTGTTTTACCAAAACAACGAGTACAAATAGTACATAAACCAGAGTGATAACAATAATAATTAATACAACTGTGAATGTCCACTAAAAGCCCCAAAATCTGGTGTCGCAAGTGCATGAGCCATCTAGAGAGTATACAAAAAAAACACTACAAATACTTTCTGAGAATGAAATAGACATAATTAATAAATAAGATAGAAGGAGACTCCGGGTGCTGCAAATCGAAGCATGGAAGGCAGCTCACCACTAAGTCTCCGTGTGATGCGCCTACGCGCCGGTGTGACCACTGAAAGTACCTGTCTCGGTATATGCACAATCAGTGCAGAAGTCTAGCATGAGTACGTAAATCAACGCGTACCCAATAAATATCTATTCTAATATCGAAGAAGTAATGACGAGGGATTAAATTGACACTTACTAGTGGTCAATATTATAAAATACATAAAGTAGACAAGTATAAAACACAACTAGTAACAACAAAACAGATAAGCTTCAATAATAAATTTCCAAACATGGATCATTATGAAATTACTAAAATGCCACAAGTGGCCTCACATGCACTAAATCAACTGATACTAGTACTAAATCAAGTTTCAAGTGTTATGCACGAGTTTTCCAAGGTGAACGACCTGATCCTATAGGAATAATGTTACATAATACCGCCGAGGAAAACGGCCAATCCCATAAGAGTAATTTATGGTCCTGCCGAGGCGAACGACCCGATCCCGCATGAATAATGTATAATCCTATCGAGGCGAATGACCTGATCCCATAAGAGTAGAGAAACTCACTCGCTCGTGAAAATACTTGCGAGTCGAGAAGAAACAGAACTACCGTTCATCAAATATTTCCCAATTACTAAAGTAAGAGAATCGGTTAATATTTTATTCTAGTCTCAGTCCCAGTCGTAAATTAACGAAATCAAATATACATGATTAATTCAAATAGAAAATTTAAGGCATGATGTGAATCTAAGTCTACCTAGACATAAACATAAATATGGCTACGTACGGACTCTAGTCACCTCATGCGTACGCGGCCCCTACAACAAGTAGCACACAATAATTTAAACACCTAAGGGGATATTTCCTTCTTACAAGATTAGGCAAGAGACTTACCTCGCTGTCAATCTCACTACTCGGCTCTTCAACCTCACTAGAAATTCCCAATCGATGTCGATCAATCCGAAACTAGTCAAAAGTTATACAAATTAATCAATATATGCTCAAAAGTTCATAATTATCTATTAAAGTGATTTTCCAACCTAATTCGTTAAGTCCATAAAAGTCACCCCTGGGCGCACGTGCCTTGATTCTGTAAATTTTTTGAAGATAACCATTACCCATGACATTACGAACTAAAATATATAATTTATTCTCAATTCCATGATCATTTTCATGGTCAAACACCAGTTTTTACCAAATCCAAGCTTTCCAACAAAATCCCATAATTTTCACTAATTTCCATGTTAAAATCTACTCATAATTCATGTATTAAACTCGTTGTTGATAGAAATCACTTACCTTGTGATGATGATGACAAATCCCCCACAAAAGAGATCTCAATTTCGTCCAAGACCAAGTGAAAATGTGAGAGAAATGGGCAAGTCCCGAAATAAAAGTATTCTACCCGGGCCCTTTCTTCTTCGCGACTGCGGAAGGACCCTTACGATCGCGAAGGCCAAGCTAGCTCAGCCTAGCTCCTTCCCCTTCGCGTTCGCGAAAACACGCTCGCGTTCATGACGACCAGCATCCCAGGCCTTCTCTTTCACTGTCACCCAGCCACGTTCACAAAGGCCAACAACCATCCAGCCCACTCAGCCTCATCGCATTCGCGAAGGGCTCTATGCGTTTGCGAAGGAGGACCAGATCCTCCATCGCATTCGCGAGGGCCTTCTCGTGTTCGCGAAGAGTATGATCCCAAACCCTTCTCCAGCCTTATTCGCGATTGCGGGACAACCTTCGCTATCACAAAGAACACCAGGAAATTTTAGCCAACTTAACTTTGCTCCCGGTGGTCTGAAACACACCCGAGCCACTCGGCGTCCCATCTAAATGTACCAATAAGTCTATGAACATACTATAGACCTACTCTAAGCCTTGGAACACATAAAATAACATCAAAACAAAGAATCGGACCTCAAAACCAAATTAATCAACTTCGAAGCTTAAAACTCATTTCAACTAACTCCAGACGCGATGAATCACACTTAGACAACTCGGAATAACGTCAAATTTTATGCACAAGTGACAAATCACAATACAAACCTATTACAAGGCTCAAAATCCCAAACGGATATCGATAACACCAAATTCCACTTCAAATCAAATTTAGGAAATTGTAAAACCTTCAAAATGTCAACTTCCAACAATAAGTGCCGAAGCGCTCCCGGTTCACCCGAAACTCGATTCGAACATACGCCCAAGTCAAAAATCATCATACGAACCTATTGTAACCTTCAAATCCCAATTCCGAGGTCGTTTACTCAAAAGTGTTGACTCAAGTCAAACTTGGCCACCTTAGGCCACTATTATGGAACTAAGTGTTCCGAATTCTACCCCAACCCTTCCAAAACCAAACAACCATCCCCAAAAGTCATAAAATAGTAAAATCACATATGGGAAGCGTTAAATATGGGAGAATGGATTTGCAAAGCAAAATAATCGATCGAATTGTTATATTCTTCATTTCTTAAACAAACGTTTGTCCTTGATTGGGTTTAGAATCATACCTGAAGTGTTGAAATAAGTGTGGATATATGCTCTACATGTCCTACTCGGTCTCCCAAGTCTCTTCCTTGACTGGTTGACCCCTCTATCGGACCTTCATTGCTGAAATCTTTTTAGATCTCATTTAGATGACCTGTCCGTCAACAATGGCAACTGGCTCCTCCTCATAACCCAAACTCTCATCCAGCTAAACTGTATGGTAATTCAACACATGTGACCTCTCAGCATGGTACCTCCAGAGCATAGACACATGGAATACTGGATGAACTCTCGATAAGATAGGGGGCAAAGCTAGCTTGTATGCAACCTCTCCAACTCGCTCCAACACCTCAAATGGAGCGATAAACCTCAGACTCAGCTTGCCCCTTCTTTCTAAACCTCATAATACCCTTCATTGGCAAGACTTTCAAGAGAACCTTCTCGCCCACCATAAGTGATAATTCACGCGCCTTCTGATTTACGTAACTCTTTTATATGGACTGAACTATGCAAAGTCTCTCTTTAATCAACTTTACCTTATCTAAGGAACCGTTTACCAAATCAGTACCGAATAACCTAGCCTCACCGGGCTCAAACCAACCGATGGGGGAACGATCACCGCCGACCATACAAAGCCTCAAATGGAGCTATCTCGATACTGGACTGATAACTGTTGTTATAAGCAAACTCGTCCAATGTTAAGAATCGATCCCACTTCCCTTTGAAGTCAATCACACATGCTCCGAGCATATCCTCCAGAATCTGAACTGTCCGCTCCGAATGCCCATCGGTCTACGGATGAAAAGTCGTGCTGAGCTCTACCCTGGTACCCAACTCACTCTATACAGCTCTTTAGAAATGTGAAGTGAACTGAGTGCCTCTATCTAAATGATGGAAATAGAAATGACATGCAACCGGATGATCTCCTAAATATAAATCTGGGCCAACCTCTCTGAAGTGTAAGTAATCACCACCGAAATAAAGTGTGAAGACTTGGTTAGTGTAAGGCCCCATAAAAGTTCACCTAAAACTCGAGGTTCCGTGGTGGCGAGGTAGGCTAATATTTTTGGTGATGGTAGACCGCGGTACGGATTTTTTGGGTTGAACAGTGCGCTGGGGAGGAAAGGAAATTTTTTAGCAGAAGAAGACATTTCTGTAGCCCACTATGTGGCCGCAGAATCACTCTGCGGGCTGCAGATTGGCTGTATAGTGAAGTAGGAAACTGGCAAGTTTGGATGGTATTGTGTGGTCAATTATGCGGTCGCAAAACCATTTTGCGATTTTGTGGGAACTTTGGGTAGTGGGGTGAAAGAATCTACCACAGGAGGACCCTAAAGCCTTAATGCACGCCTAGTGTTTGGTAAAACGCTCCAATGAGCTTATACCATGAATATTTTCCTAATTTGTGTTCAATTTTGCTATGTCTCTAAATCGATCAAAGTTGCTAGTATTTTTCAAACTGTGTAGTGAATTAAGGGGAAGCTCTTTCGGGGTATGAAGGCTAAACTCTTCTTCTAGTATCAGAATTTCCGAGCCCTTGTAAAATTCTATGATCTGCACTCGAACTTGAAACACTATTGATGTGGGATGTTCAAGCTAGTAAATTGATTCTCAAATTGCATAACCTGCCCAAACCCTCATGTGACAAATATTGTCTATTGTGACTTAATTATGTTATACTCTTTGTGGGATGAAGGTATTATATGAAATCAATGTGATTTACAACTCATTTATCATATGATGAAACATTATGAACTTAACACTGCCAAATGGTTGATTTAAAAATGAACTCTTTTGTACATACTATTATAGTTTTGGGACCCTAAATTATGGTATTGTGAGTATACCTCCACCCCCATATATTGGGGTGAGGCGGCGGGGCCGCTTTGTGTAGTGTTGTGATATTGTGAGTACACCTCCACTCGCATATATTAGGGTGAGGTAGCGGGGCCGCTTTGTGTAGTGCTGTGATATTGTGAGTACACCTCCACCCGCATATATTGGGGTGAGGCCGCGGGGCTGCGGGGCCGCTTTGTGTAGTATTGTGGTATTGTGAGTACACCTCCACCCGTATATATTGGAGTGAGGCACTGGGGCTGCTTTGTGTAGAGTTCCTGATCTTGTGATTGCACCTCCACCCGCATACATTGGGGTGAGGCGGGGGGGCCACTCTGCATAAATATAGTTGTAGAGGATCCCCGACTTGAAGTTTGTAAATATTATTGAAGCTCTTACTAAATTTGCTACGACTTTAATGGCTAATTAAGCCTTCTATTGTTACCATAACTCATCGCAAGTCATATTGTATTTCCAAGTCCTTGAATAGGTGTTTGGTGTTCATACTAGTACTATTCGACATGTACTAACGTCCCTTTTGCCGGGGGGGCTGCATCTTTAATGGATGCAGGTGGTTCCATAGCGAAAGACATTGACCAGTGATAGCGATACGCTCTTCTTTCAGCTGACTTGGTGAGCCCCACTTCTTTCCGGGGTTGTGCATCTTTTGTTCTGTGTGTATTCTGCTTTGAGGTATAGCCGTAGTCTTTGCTCCGGCACTATCATTGTACTTTATTATATCTATTAGAGGATCCGTAGACATAGTGTGGGTTGTGTATTAGTGTGAGAAAGTTAATCTAAAGATGTCGTAATTGTATCTCATGCTTCCACTGTAATACTATAGTTGTGAAATGTATTGTTTTGGAGACGTATAAATGAAGTATCTAATGGTAATGGAACTAGTGTTGTCCATGAATCCTCGTGGTATTAATTAATGAAGTTTATATTCTATTTATTTATGGGTGAGTTGGGTAGAATTAAATCCAACAGGTTTGCTCGGCCGGGTTATCTTGGTTGAGCACCGGTCGCGCTCCCCGAGGTCGGGGCATGACAGTTATTCTGTCGACAATGACCCAAACGACATCGAATTTTCTCAACGTCTGCAGCAAACCAACCACGAAATCCATAATGATGTGCTCCCACTTCCACTCTGGTATAACCATCTACTGAAGTAGGCCGCATGGCCTCTGGTGCTTGTACTTAACCTTCTGGCAATTCAGATATCTATTCATATACTCAACTATGTGCTTCTTCATGCGCCGCCACAAGTAATGCTGCCTCAGATCACGATACATCCTCGTGGAACCCGGATAAATAGAATAACACGAATTGTGTGCATCTCTAGAATTGTCTCCCTCAGGCCATCAACATTAGGAACACATAAGCGACCTTGGAGTCGCACAACACCATCATCACCGAGAGTAACCTCCTTGGAATCACCCCGTAGCACTGTCTCTCTAAGGAACAACAAGTCCATATCATCATACTAACGAGCCTTGATCCACTCGAATAAGGAAGACTAAGCCTAGAACATGCAAGAACTCGACTAGGCTATAAAATATCCAATCTCACAAGTGGTTTACCTAAGTACTGGATGTCAAAAGCCAATGGCCTCTCCTCCGTTGAAATGGATGCCAAACTACCCATATTCTCAGCCTTTCCGCTCAAGGCATCCGCAACCATATTCTCCTTGCCCAGATGATAGAGGATGGTAATATCATAATCCTTGAGTAACTCAAGCCACCTACGCTACCTCATATTAAGATCCCTCTACTTAAATAAACGTTGCAAAACTGCGGTGACCGGTGTAAACCTCGCAGGACACCCATAAAGATAATGCTTCCAGATCTTGAGGGTATGAACTATCGCAGCCAACTCCAAATCGTGCACATGATAATTCTTCTCGTGGGGCTTCAACTGACATGAAGCATATGCAATAACTCACTGCTCCTGCATTAATATACAACCCAAACCAACGCGTAAAGCGTCACAATACACAGTATACATCCCCGAACTGGAGGGCAAAACCAACACTGATGTTGTAGTCAATGCGGTCTTGAGCTTCTAAAAGCTCAACAAGAAATCATCGGACCATCTGAACTGAGCACCCTTCTGGGTCAATCTAGTCAAAGGAGCTGCAATAGACGAGAAACCCTCCAAAAACTGGCAATTATAACCTACTAGCCCCAAGAAACTCCTGATCTCAGTCGCTGTGGTAGAACAAGACCAGCTCCGAACTGCCTCAATCTTCTTGGGATCCACCTTAATACCCTCAACTGATATAACATGCCCAAAAAAAGCCACAGAATCTAACCAGAACTCGCACTAGGAAAACCTAGCATATAGTTTTTGTTCCCGCAAGGTCTGAAGCACTATGCTCAAATGTTGCTTGTGCTCCTCCATACTACACAAGTAGATCAATACGCCATCAATGAAGACAATGACAAATGAGTCAATATATGGCATGAACAACCGATTCATTTGATCCATAAATATTGTCGGGGTGTTAGTAAAGCCGAATGACATCACTAAAACTCATAGTTCCCATATCTAGTCTAGAAAGTTGTCTTCGGAATATCTTAAGCACGAATCTTTGGCTGATGGTACCCATATCTCAAGTCGACCTTTGAGAACACTCTAGTACCCTATAGCTGACCAAACAAATAATCAATGTGCAGCGACGGGTACTTATTCTTGAATGTGACTTTGTTCAGATGGCGGTAATTAATGCACATCTGCATACTCCTATCCTTCTTCTTCACATATAATACTAGTGTGCCCCAAGGCGACACACTCGGCTTGATGAATCCCTTCTCGAGTAATTCCTGAAGCTGCTCCTTCAACCTCCTCAACTTTTTTAGATCCATGCGATAAGGCAAAATAAAGACGGGCTAGATGTGTGGCACCAAATCAATGCCGAAATTGATATCCCGATTAAGTGGTATACCTAGTATATCAGCAGGAAATGCATCAGAAAACTCCCGCACCACAAGTATTGAATCTATCGTGGGAGCCTCTGCAGTAGTATCTCGAACAAAGGCTAAATAGGCCAAACAACACTTCTCGACCATATGTCGAGCCTTTAAGAAAGAAATAACCTCTAAAAGCACCAATAGATGAACCTCTCCTCTCCAATCTGGGCAACTCAGGCATTGCCAAGGTAATAGTTATGGCATGACAATCAAGAATGGCATGGTACTGAGACAACCCGTCTATGCCAAGGATAACCTCGAAGTCAATCATACCGAGCAATAGAAGATCCTGGCTGGTCTCATAACCATAGAAAGTCACTATGCAGGACCATAAACCTGATCCACAACAACAAAATCACCCACTGGCATGGACACATACATAGGAACACCCAAGGACTTATGAGATACATCCAGATAAGGAGCAAATAGAGAAGAGACATAGGAATAAATAGACCTTGGATGAAATATCACTGAAGCATCTCTACGACAGACAGAAATACTACATGTGATCACTAGATCAAAGGCAACTACCTCTGGCTTGGCTGGGAAGGCGTAGAATCTAGCTGGAGCGCCACTTGACTGGCCTCCACCTCTTTGACGACCCCTACCCACCTGCCCTCCGCCTCTGACTGGCCAGACGGGTGGTGTGGCAGCTGGTGCGATAATCATGGACCGATGGTCCCGCTGCGTTACCTTACACCGAAGCTTGGGACAAAACCTCTTCACGTGGCCCAACTCCCTACACTCAAAACAACCTCTTTGAGCAGAACTGTTGACTCTGATTCTGACCCTAATAGCCCGAATACCCACTGGAGGAATCCTGAATAACTGGTGGACGATACGTACTCTCCAGAATAGCATTGAAGTAGGGTCATGCTGGAGCACCTCGAGTAGGCTGTAGTGCTGAATGCATGGGCCTGCTAGGATGGCCTCTTATATACCGATCCCCACCCCTAGATAGGGCACCACAGAATCCACCAAAATATCGAGGCCGCTTATCCCTCGATGCAAACTCTCTACTCTAGTTGCGGATACGCTCAATCCTCCGAGCTATCTCCACAACCTGAAGGAATTAAGCTCCTATTCTGCCTCACGGGCCATAGAAACCTGAATCTCAGGGTGCAGACCTACAACAAACCTCTGCACTCTCTCTGCATCCTTAGGGAGTATAATAGCTGCATGAAGAGATAAGTCAGTGAATCTCGCCTCATAATCGGTCACTATCATCTGACCCTTTTGGAGCCGCTCAAACTAACCCCGAAGCTTCTCTCTCTCAGAAGGTCGAATATATTTCTCCAAGACAAGATGTGTAAACTGATCCCAAGTCAAGGGAGGTGAACTTGCTGGCCTGCTCTAGAGGTAAGCCTGCCACCATCTACGGGCCTTTCCCTCTAGCTGAAACGTGGTGAAGTCTGCCCCATTGGACTCCACTACTCTGATATTATGTATCCCCTCCCCACAACGGTCAATGAAATCCTGTGGGCCCTCTAACCGCTTATCGCCAAAGACAAGAGGATGAAGTCTAGTCCACCTGTCCAATCGCTTCTGCTCCTCAACGGTCGCGGTTGGTATGGTCTAGCTGCTGCAATTGGCTGCGCCCCGCCCGCAGGTAGTGCACCTAGGGTCTGATAAACGGCCGCAACGTGCCCTAGAGCATGAGCGGCAGAGGTTTGTGCTCCCCCTTTCGCCTGAGATGTAGCTGGATCTACTGGAAATAGCCAAACTGGGTCATAGAATCCATGAGCTGCAGTATCGGCCAATAACCTCCTAAAAGCACGGTGCGGTCATAAAATCCGCTGGGGCCGGGTCAGCTGCAGGTCCCTCATCCTGCTCCTCAATAACAGGATCATCCACTGGTGGTGCCACAGGACGCCCTCATCCTCTAACAGGAGTTGTGGACCTCCCTCGGTCTCTGCCTCTAATAACGGGGGGAACTACCCCGCTGCCCCTAGGTATAGCCGTAGCTCGCATTCTCACCATACGTGAGAGAATAAGAGAAAGATACTTAGCACAACATCAACTCCACGATAAGAGATGAAGAAAGAGAAGTTTCCTAACACCGTATAGCCTCTCGAAGATATGTACGGACGTCTTCGCACCGATCCACAAGACTCTACTAGTCTTGCTCATGGCTCAAGAGACCTATGTAAATCTAGTGCTCTGATTCCAAACTATCACGACCCAAATCCCATAATAGATCATGATGGCACTAACCGATACTACTAGGCAAGCCAACAGTAAATCTCCATTTTGATTATCCACTTTTAACAATTAAACTTAGAAATTTCATTAGATAAATAGAACTAAATGTAAACTCATGGTAATATACATATTGTTTTACCAAAACAACGAGTGCATACTGTTATATATACTGTATACCAGTATGGCAATATACATACTATTATACCTTCTTCACGATCGCGAAGCATACCAGCAAATTTCAGCCAACTTAACTTTGCTCCGGATTGTCCGAAACACCCGAGCCACCTGGACCCTGTCCAAATGTACCGACAAGTTCATAAACATACTACGGCCTACTCGAAGCCTCGCAACACATAAAATAACACCGGAACCAAGAATCGCACCTCAAAAAAAAAGTAATCAACTTCTATGTTTCAAACTCATTTCAACTAACTCCGAACGCGAGGAATCACACTTAGACAACTTGTAATGACATCAAAATTTACGCACAAGTCACGAATCACAATTACAAACCTATTCCAAGGCTCGAAATCCCAGACATACATCAATAACACTAAAGTCCACATCAAATCAAACTTAGGAAATTCTAAAGTGCTGAAACACTCCAATTCACCCGAATCTTGATCCAAACATACTCCCACGTCTAAAATCATCATACGAACCTATTGGAACCTTCAAATCCCGATTCCAAGGTCGTTTACACACAAGTGTTGACTCAAGTCAAACTAGGCCACCTTAGGCCACTATTATGGAACTAAGTGTTCCGAATTCTACCCCAACCCTTCCAAAACCAAACAACCATCCCCAAAAGTCATAAAATAGTAAAATCACATACGGGAAGCCTTAAATAGGGGAGAATGGATCTATAAAGCAAAACAATCGGTCGGGTTGTTACAACAAATCACAAATATTCCTTATAACCTTGCGTGAGCCTTACATTCTAAAAATATTTTTTTCCCGAAATAGCTTCACATGCGTGAGCCCCCTTATCTTGCTGCGTATGCTTTGAAATGAAGTAATTCCCCTTAATAGTAGCACGCACATAAAACTCCTTTATCTCGCCGTTTGCGCAACAATAACACCACCCTTATGCTGACGCATGCTCATCTCATCACAACACAATAAACAACTTGCATCACCCGGGCCCATATGCCAACACATTGCCAAAACAACAATACTAGTTTCACCACAATACATAGCGCACGGCTCAACAATAATGTGTACAAGAATTTCAACAACAACAAAATAAAACGGGAAATAACTCAACAAAGAAAGATATTCCATATAAAAACTTCAATTAAAAGCATACTAATAGCCGAAGTGTCTAAAACGGTCAATTTCCACATATAAGCCCGCATACACACTCGTCACCTCATGTACACTTTTTTTACATAATTCAAATAATGCAATTAGACCAAATCCTGTGGGGATGTTCCCCCACACAAGGTTAGGCAAGATACCTCAATCAGGCCAAATCAATACTCAAAAATAGCTTTTCCCTTCAAATTCACCTCTGCAAGGCTCAAATCAAACCAAAATATCTTAATATCATCAAACAGTGCTAGAAAAAACAATTATGATAATTAAAGTGAAGATCTTTACTCAATTTCCCAAAAGTCAGCCACGGGCTTGCCCGGTCAAAACCCGAGTCCAAGGGTAGATCTCGACTATCCATAACCCAACGAGTCCATATATGTGTTTTTTTTTCAATTTCGAGTCCAATTCGACTCTCAAATCTCAAACTTTTATTTTTCAAAACATAGTCACCCCCCCCCCCCCCCACCAAATTCTCTTAGATTCTCAAGATTTAGATGTTAAATCTCATAAACATTCATGTTATGTAATCAAAAATGGATTAAAATCACTTACCCAGTAGTTATGTATGAAAATCTCTCCTCAAAATTGCTTCCCACCGAGTGTATGGTTATAAAATGTGATAATTGAAGCTAAGTCTCGAAATCCATCCCTTTTGTTCTGCTGCAGAAGTCGCAAATGCAAGCTGGGTTTCGCAAATGTGAACCCTAAAAATGCGAAGATTGCATCGCAAAAGTGATGCTTGCTGAACTTAAGGGATGTTGCAAATGCGACACAGACTTCGCATCTACGAAGTCCACCCCTTCCGCAAATGCGATCATTTTATCGCGAATGCGGTCTTCCCTTGCCTAGGTGCTTGATCGCAAATGCGATCCATAGTTCGCTAAAGCGAACCAGACAGCCTACCATCCCACCTTGCAAATGCAAACAGTGTCTTGCATTTGCAAGACCTATAACACTTGCCCAGCACCAGCAACTATGAAACATGACCAAATCAATCCGAAACACGTCCGAAACTCACCTGAGCCTTCGAGGTTCCACACCAAATATTTACACAAGTCTAAAAATATCATACAACATTGCTCGCGCAATCAAAATATGAAAATAACATCTAGAACTACAAATCGGACACCAAAACACATAGAAAATTACAATGAACTCAAGAATCACTTGAAACAGAATCATGCGTCTGATTCCTATCAAACCAACTCTGAATAATTGCAAACTTTGTAGACAAGTTCCAAATGATAAAATGGACCTACTCCAAGTCCCGAAATCACTATCCGAACCCGATAGCTATAAAGTCAACCTACGGTCAACCTTAGGATATTTCTAAACCTTCAAATTGCAAATTTTCAGCAATACATGCCAAATCAACCTAAGAACCTCCGAATTCAATTTCGGGCATATTCCTAAGTCAAAAATCACCATATGAACCTGTTGGAACTATCAAAACACTGTTCTAGGATCATTTTCACAAAAGTCAAATTTCGTTCAACATTTCTAACTTAAGCTTCTAAACCAAGAACAAAAGGATCCAAACTATTCCAAAACCTTCCTGAAATGAAACTAGCGAACCCCTTAAGTCAAAACACCACAAATACACGTACATGAAGCTTCAGAAGGGAAAATGAGGCTCAAATACACAAAACAATCGGTCGGGTCATTACATTCTCCCCCTCTTTAACAAACTTTTGTCCTCGAACGAGTATAGAGACATACCTGAAGTGCCAAAAAGATGGGGATAATGGCTCCGTATATCATGCTCGGTCTCCCAAGTCACCTCCTCAACTTGTTGACCCCTCCACTAAACCTTTACCGAAGCAATATGCTTAGACATCAACTTCCGGACCTACCTGTCCAAAATAGCCACCGGCTCCTTAACATAAGTCAAATACTTGTCCAATTGCACTAAGTTGAAATCATACACATGAGAGAAATCACCATAGTACTTCCGGAGCATGGAAACAGGAAACATCGGGTGAACTCCCGATAAGATGGGAGGCAATGCAAGTCTATAGGCCACCTCACCAATTCTATGAAAGATCTCAAAAGGGCCAATATATCGAGGGCTCAACTTTCTTTTCTTCTTGAACCTCATCACACCCTTTATGGGTGCAACTCCGAGTAGAACCCTCTCACCCACCATGAATTCTACATCACGAGCCTCCAATCAGCATAACTCTTCTTTGTGCAATACGAAGCCAATCCTGAATTAACTTCACCTTCTCCAAAGTATATCAAACCAAATTAGTGCCCAACAACCTAGCCTCCCTAGGCTCAAACCAACCTATTGGAGAACGACATCGCCTCCCATATAAGGCCTCATAAGGAGCCATCTAGATGCTCGACTGATAGTTGTTATTGTAGGAAAACTCTGTGAGCTGTAGAAACTGATACCATGAGATGCGGAGATTGCAGACAAACAACAAGTTTGCAGCACTGGAGAGTGAACAGATCAGAGCAAATGAAGACAATCAACTAATTGTAGCTAAAGAAGCAATGAGAGGAAATACACATGCCTCAAAGGCAACACATTTAGTTTCAACTCTAGGTACTAGCAAGCATTACAGCCTACTAAGTCACAGGCAGAGGTAAATGGAAGTGGAGACAAAGCACTAACATTTGAAAACAAAGAAACAACAGGATATTGGGTCAACGGGGCTTTTATCAACAATATCACAACAAATCAATCATGTCAAGAAATCCTGATACCTGAGGTAAACGAGGCTGACAGAATCAAACTCAGTGAAGGCAAGCTATGGAGTGAGCAAGTAGAAGAAGGATCAGAAGAAGAAACAGTACTAGAAGGAATGGGAAGTGATGAAGATTCAACTAATGAGGAAGAAGAACCAAATGTACAAAGTGTAAATGACAAGGCAAAGAAACAAGACAAAAGGGAAGACCCTCATATCAACCACAAAGATGAGAAGTTGTCAATAGCCAACAATGAGATCACAACATTGGAAGTGAGTCTACCCAACATCCTCATAAAGCCTCAATTCAAATCTCATAATGTTCAGAACTCTGGAGAAAAGGAAAATAAGAGTCAAGGCAGGAGTACTCAACACAATGAGGAGGTAGCTACTACCTCACATGAAGACACTACCGTCAAAGGACAGCCGAGCCACATTTCAAAGATCACAAGAATAAGCCAAGCAGACATCAATACAAAATTAGTAGAATGTAGAGGAGCTACTGAAAAAGGAGAGCATACAACAGAAACATGAAGGGACCTTGATGAGGAATCTATTACTCAAAACCTCATCAATGTGGCAAGACAAGCAGATATATCACCAAAGTTTATGATGCAAGGAAATCAGCTAAAAGGGGCAAGAAAAAGTAGGGCAAGGACAATCAAAATGCAATGTCAGGGGTCCAAACCAGGAGGATCCTATCTAAATCCCACACTCAATCATGAATGGGATCATATGGAATATAAGATCCGTCAACACTCAGCAAGCTTTTGAGAGACTGATCAATATGCACAGACAGCACCATTTTCAATTCATTGGGCTCATGGAACCTAAGTAGAAATTTTAAAAACTAGAGAGGTACAAAAGGAAGATTGGGATGACAAAGTGCTACGCCAATGTATCAAACAAGATTTGGGTTTTTGTGGATGATGATCATGAAGCAGAGGTAATAAATGATATGGAACAGCAACTAACAATGCAACTGACAAACATGGAGTCACACTCTTCTTTCATTGTCACCTTTATATATGCAAAATGCGATGATACTGAAAGAATTGAGCTGTGGGATAGTATGTACAATATTTCCAGAGATATATCAATGTCTTGGCTTGTAAGGGGTGATTTCAACATGATATGGGATGAAGAAGAGAAGTTTGGAGGACTCCAAGTATCCCTACATAAAGTTGAAGACTTGACATTGCATCAGCACCTGCAATCTATCTGAACTCAGCTTTAAGGGTAGCATCTACACATGGTGGAATGGGAGAGCAAAGGAAGATTGTATTTTCAAAAGACTAGACAGATGCCTAGCTAATTGTGCACTTCAACAATGCAGCCACAGTTGGAAGTCACTCACTTGTCAAAGTTAGGGTCAGACCACTGTCCTATGTTACTAGCCTGCAACCAAAATACCACACTTGCAAAGGAAGCTTTCAGATTCCTCAATTTCTGGATAAAACATCACTCTTTCAAAGATGTGGTAAAGGAAAACTAGAAAGCAGATTTTGTAGGGGATCCTTTCCTGGTATTTAATCACAAATTGAAGAAGGTGAAAAAAGCTCTATCAACATGGAGAAAAGCAACATATGGAGACATCTTTCAAAAAATAGCAAGCCTGGAAGAAATGGTCAAAGTACATGAACCACAATTTGAACTACAACCTACTGCAAAGAACAGAACAAGGCTACAAAGGGTTCAGGCTGATTTGATCAGATATTTGACCTTATAGGAGGAATTCTAGAAGCATAAATCTGGTATGACATGGTTCACCGATGGATACAGAAACACAAAGTTCTTTCATGCACAAGTGAATGGTAGAAGGAAGAGATTACAACTGAAGAGAATACAGGACAATCAGGGTATATGGCTAGAAGAGAAGGAAGAAATAGCATAGGAAGCAGTTAACTATTTCAAAGCCCAGTTCCATGAGGTTCCATGAGGCAAACATCCCTACAACATTCAGAATCCTGGGTCATATTTCCACATTGATGGAAAGCACAGATAATGATATTCTAATGCAACAACCAACAAAAGAAGAAATCAAACAAGCAGTGTTTGGACTTAATGCAGAAAGTGCTGATGGACTTGATGGTTTCAATGGTAGCTTCTATCAATCATGCTGGGATATAATCGAGGATGACATAGTGGATATGGTGAAAGCAGTCTTCAATGGACATACTCTTCCCAAGAGTATAACACACACAAACCTGGTGCAACTGCCCAAAAAGAAGGAGAAACTGACCTTCTCAGATATGAGACCAATCAGTCTCAGCAATTTCAGCTATAAAATCTTCTCCAGAGTGATTCATGACAGAATGGTAAGCATTTCACCAAAGCTAATCTCTGAAGAACAAGCTGGTTTTGTAAAAGGCAAAAGCATAGTGGAAAATGTCTTGTTAGCTCAAGAAATTATAATAGACATTCGTTTGAGAACTAAAGCAGGTCCAAATGTAGTACTTAAGTTGGATATGACAAAAGCATATGACAGACTGTCATGGCTTTTCTTGACAAAGGTTCTGAGGAAGATGGGATTTGAGGAGAGATTCATTGGCATGATACATGGGATTGTGGCAAACAACTGGTACTCTGTTCTGATCAATGGAGAACCACATGGATTCTTTAAATCCACAAGGGGAGTCAAACAAGGCGACCCTTTGTCACCTGCCCTCTTTATTCTAGCAGCAGAAGCTATGTCTAGAGGACTCAATGCTTTACATTCCAACCTGTATTTCTGTGGTTTTGGATTGCCTAAATGGAGTTCCAAAATAAACCACTTAGCATATGCTGATGACACCATTATCTTTTCCTCATCAGATGCCACTTCACTTCAACTGATAATGGAAGTGCTGACTGAATATGAAAAATCTTCCGGCCAACTGATCAACAAGAACAAGTCTGTTGTCTATATGCATCACTCCACCTCAACACAAGTAACTGACAAAGTGCAAAGAATCACAGGAATACTGAGGCAAGATTTCCCTTTTACTTACCTGGGATGCCCAGTCTTCTACAAGAGGAGGAAGATGGATTACTATCAAGGTATCATACAAAAGGTGATGGATAAATTGCAAAACTGGAAAGGGAAACTACTCTTCATAGTGGGAAGGGCAGTGCTTATTACACACGTGTTACAAAGCATGCCCATACATCTCCTCTCTGCAGTAAACCCCCTGCCTGTGTAATCAATAAACTACACAAGGTTATTGCACAACTTTTTTGGTGCAACTCTGTGGGAAATCCAAGTAGGCACTGGGCATCATGGAGTACTCTATGCTTACCATATGAGGAAGGTGGTGCAAGCTTCAGATCATTACATGATGTGTCCAATGTTTTGTAAGCTATGGTGGAACTTCAGAACAAAACCAACTCTATGGAGTGCATTTATGAGCCAAAAGTACTGCAAAAAGCTCAATCCTATAATAGTACCATGGAGAGGTGGTTACCACATATGGAGGAAAATGACAGACTGCAGGAACATCATAGAGCACCAAATCTATTGGCAACCTAATATGGGATCTTCTCTATTCTGGTTTGAAAACTGGACTGGACTAGGAGCCTTATATTTTGTCACCCCACCTGATTTTATATGTGATGAAACCATACAAAATATTCAGGATGTGGTGTGTGATGGTTACTGGAATAAGGAGAAGATCAAAGAGATACTGCCAGTTGAACTTGCTAAACACATATTGGAGAATATTCAACCTCCAACCTCTATTGATGCACTTGATAAACCAATGTGGATGCTTGAAACCAGTGGGGAATTCACTGTTAAATCAGCTTAGGAGTATTTGAGAAAGAGGCAGCATTCTCATAATGCTTACAAGAACATTTGGGTGAGAGGACTGCCATTCAAAATTGCATTCTTCATGTGAAAAGTATGGAGAAATAGGATACCACTTGATGATTTCTTCAAAAAACTGGGATACCACATGGCTTCTAAATGCAGTTGTTGTGTAGAACCACAAGAGGAAACAAGACAGCACCTCTTTTTCACTTCATATGCTGCCAAAAAAGTGTGGAGGTATTTCCTTGGCTTTGCAGGAATTGACACAGAAGGAATCACACTGCACCAAGCAGTGACCAAATGGTAGACTGCAAAAGTAATCAATCGACTGAAACCAATAATGCAGGCGCTACCCTCAGTGATTGTATGGGAGTTGTGGAAGAGAAGAAACAACTAGAGACATGGAGATGCAGTCACTATCAGTAGAGTAATCTACCAGATCAATTATACTCTTAAGCTACTTATCAAATACAGAAAGCCAGGAATGCACAGACATCCCGCATAAATGGTCAGACATACTCACTGTGATGGAGCAATACATCCCCACCCTGAAGTACACAAAAGTACTTTGGGAACTCCCCAGTCAAGGGTGGACTAAGGTAAACACAGATGGAGCCTCCAGAGGCAATCCAGGAAGAAGTTCCATGGCTTTATACTGAAAGATGAGAAGGGAGATATCAAATATGCATGTAGTAAAGAAATCCAATAAGGCACAAACACAGAAGCTGAAGCACAAGAAATAGTTGAGGCCCTGAGATTCTGTATTCACAATGACTCCACTCTCATAGACCTTCACACTGATTCAATGATGCTTGCGAAAAGTATAAAGGGATAATGGAGAGTTCCATGGTCCATCAATGAAACAGTGTCAGAGATCAGAAAATTGATGGCAAACTACAATGTAGCAATAACACACACACTCAGAGAAGGCAACAAAATGGCAGATCATCTGGCCAACTATGCATTGGACAGTGGACCAATAGAATGCTACTGTTTTGATGACTTGGATATACAAAGTAGAAGATTGTTCAACAGTGATAAGAGCCAATGCCCATACCTAAGAGTAAGAGTGGCAAGAAAGGGCGGTAGCACTGCCAAAGGGCAAGCAATCTGGTGGAAAGCAAAACAGCAGTGCTAAAGAAAGAATGGGGCAGTGCCTCTACACTAACTTCTCTTCCTTTCTTGCAGGGAACACAGGAACAACTAAACTTGCAGATCAATCACACCAACTAATACATACAGCCAGGAGAAGCTGGAGGTTAGTGCAGCACCAACAAAGAAAAACTGGAGCACAACCTGCCAACACTGCTAAATATAGCAAAGGCTCGATACCACTACACCAAGTGCTGCCATATGACGTATTATGGAACAGCATCACACATGCAAAATGCTACCAGGGCTATCACCAAAAGCATCATCAGAACATCAGCAATGAGAAGAAACTGGAGAATTGTATACAATCTAACATGATGTTGTTTTTTGTAGGAGATGCTGAAAAGGGCTGCCATCAACACCTGCTCATAGCTCTAATCACCAGTACCTTGGAGTCAAGCTGCAGTGAAACTCTGATCACTGGGAGGAGACAGGCTATTACTGAAAAAGCAATATCTCATTATTTTGCTTCTGTGGTTGGCAGGCAAGAATTACTCCAACCAAGCTCAGTAAACACACATACATATTCTCAGTATACCCCTCAAGTTAGCAGAGAACCTAGAGGAGGCCAGATCATTGCTGCAATTGCAATGTGGGATAGTCGCATTTCTAATGCTCAATCTATTGCAATTACAACAATTATTACGGATTCCCCTTGCTAGCTTACAACACAGCATCCCAGCAAGCACACAACTAAACAACAGCAGCAGCATAGGAGAAGCAAGATGGACAATCCCTGTCACCATAAAGCACAGGTACTCAATCACCACACAATCTAGCAGGAATAATAACAAGGTCTGCCAGTCACATTGCCTGCAACAACTACAGCAGCCACAAGCACACCTAACAGACAACCAACAGCAGCAAAACCCTGAAGATCATAGGAACACAAAGCACTTAATTCAGCATGCAAAACAAAGACAACTGCCATATTATCAACAACAAACAAAATCCCAAAACGCAGCAACATATATCATGTTCATCACTGATCCCAGCACCTTACAAAGTACTGTAAACAACTGGAGATGGTCCAGATTATTACTGTAGTTGCAAGGTGTGGTATTAGCACCCTTGGTGCTCAATCTGTTGCAACTACAACAATTATCTTGGACACTCCTAGCCACATCACATTACTGGAAACCTAACCTCACTCAGCAACACTCTAGCAATCTCCAGAGCCAACAATCATCCTAGAAAGCTGAAACATCAACAGGATATCATCATAAGCAGCACAACAGCAAGGATATACACAATCAGAAAACACAGCAGCAGCAGCTTCAGGACATAGAAACTCAGTCAGCAAATTATTAGTAGAGGGAGTACACATACACGAGCAACAACAGTTCAGATCAACCATCATGGAGCCTTCCAGCACTTATAATCCATATACAGCAAAGCAACACAAAGTAGTTCAGGAACAAGGATAAGCATGTACATAACTCAATGCAGCAGCAGCTTCAAGACACATAAATGCAGACTCCAAGTTACAAAATTCCAACTAACTCAGAGCAGCACAGGAATAAGGATCCACGCAGACACTAAGCAAATCAGCAGCAGCTCCAAAACACAACAATAGAGTTCGTGGAATATTAGCAGAAGAAACACTCAACCAGGAATAACAACAATTAGAGTAGACCACTTCAAAACCCACTGACACTATATCTGACTGCCCAGCCACAAAAACAAGCAGTACTCCCCCTTAGAGGCAGAAAACTAAACAATCACCAACAGCAGTCTCATCATATAGCACATGCCAGATCCAGCCTCAGCAATAATAACTACAAAAAATGCCCAGCAAACAATACAAGCAACACTGATATTCAGAAACAGAATACTTCTTGACTGTTACTTTAAACCTCACGTTGGTCAAAGCAAACTGGAAGATAGCTCATGATTTTTTGTCAATCTTTTGCAACATCAAAACTTAGTAAAAATAGGCATATATGTACTTTTTTGTATAGCTGACCTATATGAAAATCACAGTGTTTTTGTATAGATGACTGTCTATCATCAAATAGACAACTGTTACATCATTTAGGTCTAACCCCCTACTATTTTTTAGGTATAATTAGCCATCACCTTAAGATGGGCATTCTATTGTAGGAGGTAAGGTTTATGTTCCCCTCCATTGGTGTACTTTAATTTTAGTAATAAAATATAAATTCAGCCAAAAATAAAAAATCCATGACACCCTTATCTCGCCACGTGTGCTTCAAAATGAATTAATTCCCTTTACTAACAATAAGCACATAAAACTCCCTTATCTCGCTGCATGCGCATCAATAACACCACCCCTGTGCCGCTGCTTGCGCATCTCATCACAACACAATTATCAACTCGCATCATGCAGGCCGATATGCCACCATATTGACAAAACAACAATACCTATACCACCACAATACATAGCCCACAACTCAACAACAATGTGTATAAGAATTTCAACAACCACAAAATGAAAAGGAAAATAACTCAACAATGTGTATAAGAATTTCAACAACCACAAAATGAAACAGAAATTAACTCAACAATGAAAAATATTCCATAGTTCAACAGCTTTAATTAAAAGCATACTAATAGCCTAAGAGTCTAAGCCGGTCAATTTTCATATATAAGCCTGCGTACACTCTCGTCATCTCATGTACACGTCTTTCACATTATTTAAATAATCTAATTAGACCAAATCCTACGAGGATGTTTCCTGATACAAGGTTAGGCAAGATACTTACCTCAATAAGGCAAAATCAACACTCAAAAATAACTTTTCCAGTAATATTTGCCTCTGCACGGCTCTAATCTAAACAAAAATGACTTAATATCATCAAACAGTGCAAGAGAAACCAGTTCTAATAATTAAAATTAAGAGCTTTACACAATATCCCAAAAGTCAACAAAAGTCAATCCCGAGCCCACCCGGTCAAAACACGAGTCCAAGGGTAGATTTTGACTACCCACAACCCCACGAGTCCATATATGTGTTTTATTTTCAAATCCGAGTCCAATTCGACTCCCAAATCTAAAATTTTTATTTTTTAAAACATAGTCAAAATCCCCCAAAATTTCTCTTAGATTCTCTTGATTTAGATATTAAATCTCATAAACATTGTTATATAATCAAAATGGATTAAAATCACTTAGCTAATAGTTTTGTATGAAAATCTCTACTCAAAATCGCCTCCCATCAAGTCTAGGGCTCAAAATTGTGATAAATGAAGCTAAGTCTCAAAATCCCTCCCTTTTGTTCAGCTGCAGAAGTAGCAAATGCGACTTACGATTCGCATATACGAATTTACAAATGTGAAGATTGCATCGCAAAAGCGATGCCTGCTAAACTCAGGGGATGTAGCAAATGTGACACAGACTTCGCATTTGTGAAGTCCACCCCTTCCGCAAAAGCAATCATTTTATTGCAGATGCGGTTTGTCACACTTTTTTGCAACAGAGGGTTTCGATATGTGCATCTTTTTTAAACGGTTATTAAAAGAGATGAGTTGTCACCTAATGATTTTAAGGTACGTTAGGGCACTTATTTGCAAATAACTCTGTTTTAATTAGTCTGTATTACCAAAGATCGGCTAAGAGGATTAAATTACCTCGAAGAGAAGGTGTTAGACATTCTTCGAGGTCCACAACTGTGGTTCATGATCAAATTTTAGACTATGTGGGACTTATCAAATTATAAACAATTTTTCTAAGTGAGCATGCAAGTTGATCCAATATTGAGTTAAGGGGACAAAGAGTCTAAGCAAGAGAATAGTTATTCTAGGTGGAATCGAATGAAGTGATTAATCGAAAAAAATAATACACAAGTAATGCAATGGAAATAATTTTGAAGAACATACTTCATTCATTAATAAACTAATTGGTACAACTCTTTTGGCTACAAGATATACAACTTAGTCAAGTCTAGATTTCTCAACAAACTAAGTGTACAAGGAGCAATTAGACATGGGGGGGGGGGGGGGGGGGGGGGGGGNGGGGGGGAGGGGCTAAATTTTTTAGCCTAAAGGATCACCCCCATGCAACATAAATAATACTTCAAAACTCTTTTAAGTGCAATGGTTGCTCGTATTGAGCGAGTACAAACTATCATCTCTAGCAACCTAATTACTATCTTTAAGTTGTTTACCTAAAACGCACTAATTCAATTCTAGGTCGTGCCCTACACATGCCTACCCATTCCATGCCTATTGTCCAGGAGGCATTGGACCACTATTAAGGTGGTTCTTGACTCATCCTAGGGTGCTCAAAATTAAAGACTAGGCGCCACATAGTTTAAACAAATAGGACTTCATATAAAGTATAGTTAGCACAAAGGGGGCTCATGTTTGCCTCCACAAATAGACTCGTATGAATGTCAAATAATTAAAAATTAATAGTGATGGGACAGTGGCAGAATTGCTAAGGAAATGCCCTATGAACATGCTCTTCTAGTTGCGAAATTATGACAAACAGTTTATGAGCTAATGCGTTTTGAATTAATCAAAAGGCCACACTGACACTGTGCTTCAGACCCTAATACCATAACCTGACCCAGCAGACCAGGCCCAAACAATAGGAGCAACCACCTTGCCTACCCAATATTATTAACAACTAACAAGAACACAAAGAATACATGTGACAACTTATGCAAACCAAGTTATCTAGGAAACTTCAAATTTAGGCAAGAACATATGCATACTGGGTTCTTATTGTTACAACTAACAAAGAAACAAGAATCTTAAATGACATCCTGGTATGTGATACCTAAGAGGTAAAAAAGCACATAAATAAGACCTGAACACCCTTTAGAGCGTATTAGTCTTGAAAAATTACAACATGAAGGGGTAACAGAACACATAGGTCAGAGCAAACACACACACCTGGTAGCTTACAAGATCATCAAATTAATTCAAATTGACAACATCACAAAGTTAGACACCCTAGAGTAGTCAGGACTTAATCACAAGGAGCATAACAAATAGGGTTTCCTCACAGTAAAGATTTGGCATGAAAATTCAAGAGAAACATGGTCATGATCCAACTTAGATAACAAACAAGTGAAATTTAGCATGAAAATCTAAGGCAAGACACAGTCATGACCCAAGTTGTCCAAATAGAATTCCTATTGGGTAGCTTTTAACATGAAAACCTAAGACAGGTGTGGTTAAGAACTAATTTTGAGAAACCAACGAGTAGCAATTCACACATGAAAGACTTAGCATGAAAATCATAAAGCAAAACATGTTCAGGAAGCAATTCTGAGTAGATACCAATAGCAGTCCCACAGGAAGATTTCAACATGAAAAACTAAGGCAAGACATAACCAAGAACTTAATACTGAGAACATAATAAGCAGATGTACCCACATGAAAAACTTATCATAAAATTCAAGGCTAACAGGGTTATAAACTCAGTCCGACAAATCAATCAGCAGGTACGTAGCTAATTATGAAAAGGTCAGAAATTATGCAAGTCGATCATATATAGTAAGAACAACTATGCGTATCAAGGATAGCGTTAAAGGTATTGGAATTAAGAAAACATAACACCAGCAGGCATGAATTCTCAAAACATCATTTTTACAACGAACTTGCATTGAAACATTCAACAGAGCACCACACATGATTCACAAATTGCAAAGAAAACTTAAGACATGCTCTTCTATTTAATAGGAGTTTAGACCATGTTGGCACGCAGAATACAAATAAGATGAACAAATAGAGGAGTAATAGTTAAAATGAAGAGTCAAGATCACTAACCGGTTGTAAGATAATGAGAAAAAATTGAGAAAAATTAGAGCTTCAACAGTGTTTCAATAGAGCACTTAAAAGAAAATAGTAAGAACCCCAAATCTCCAGTGCTTTAGAATTCACAAGAGCCTCGAAAGGGCTCCGAGTAGTTCTTGCACCGGAGGAGGTTATTAAGAAATACCAGAGTAACCTTGGCTTTTAGCCAACCAATAATCAATCAAACACAATAGACTCAGAGAACTAGAACAAAGAATAGAGCAAGTGCGAGTAAAAAGGAGTGATAAAAATTGTCCTAGAGGACTTGGGGAGGGGTTTATATAGTGTTCGATTTACCCATATCAAGAAAGAAAAAAACATCCATTAAACCACAGAATAAGGAAAGAATCACATGCAAACACATTCCAAATCGAACTGGGGTAAAATTGAGCAAACCCTAGTTTGACATGAGGTCAAAAATATCCAAGAATTACATTAAATTGAACCCATGCGACTTCATTTTTAGGTGTATCAGGTCAAAAATATGGCCACTCTCCATAATTGGAGCCAAACGAACCTCCCGAATATTGGCTTCCTCAAATAACTCGGTACTAATCGAATAATGACAAGAAAACGGGAAAGAATCACTGTGAGCACAAGAAAAGGAAAAGAGATATAGAGGATATCCATATTGTTTCAGGTATAGACTAGGATTTTAGGTGAGGTGGCTAGGGCTTGGTGTGAGAGAAGAGGAGAGCGTTTGAGGGAGGCTAAAAGGGGGAAATGAGGATTAGGGTTGGGGTTTGGTGAGATAAAAGAGGGGTATGGATTATGAGCCGTTGATTTTTGGGACGTTTGGTTTGGGTTTTGGGCATTTGGTTTGGGCTACAGATGGGTCAAGTAAGTGGGGCTGGTGTTTTGGACCGTTTGGGGTTCGAATTTTACATCTATTTTGGGCAACAATTAAAAATATGTGGAAATTAATAAAAATAAACTATAAAATGATTAATAAAAATGGAAAAATGCTACTGATGGAATTAAAACTTTAAAAATAGTAGATTGTATTTCAAAAAAAATATAAAAATTCTATTTTGGTACAAATAACATAATAAATACAATTATTTGTAGAACATATGCTATTACTGCAAATAGTATGTAAATATTTTAAAAATATAATTATAATTTTATAAAATTATGTAAAACACTACAAAATATGCATGAAAATGTAGATAATTGATCTTGACATTTAATCACTCAGAAATAATTTTAAGGGAGTAATTAATAAATATTCACCAATAAAAATGCTAGAATCAGTCTAAAAATGCTTATAAAAATGAAATAAAAATTATTTGTATAAAACTTACATGATAATAATTTGATAAAAGTATAAAATATGGATATTTAAAACATATCATGGAATAGTAGTGCAAGAAAATATTCTACAAATATTATTTAAAATATATAAAAAATACATGACCAAAGCAAAATTGAGTATCAACAGCTGCTCCTCTTTACCCGAACATGAAGAAAGAATTTTTAAATTAAAGAAATAAAGATGATAATTAATTTTGTCCAAATAGACGAGAATGTGATATGAGATGTTAAAAATATGGGGTCAGACCCTTGTTCTTGAGTTGCCTATATATTCCTAGTTTTACAGGAGTCAGGTCGCGTGGAGTTTTGGATCCAAAGGCGAATGAGACTGATGAAGTCAGTGTATAAAGACTACGTATTTTAAATAATGGTTTTCTCTGAATAGGACGATGTTGTGAATAGTCGATATCTCGGGTGAAGAGTATAAATGATAATAATATGGAATAGATCGTTACGGATGCATGAGGCAATGTGATTGGGTAATGGTTACGCAAAAGAACAATAATAAATTATCGGTTGGCGGTTACTTGGTGATCATCAGGAAATATGAACGTTTGAATTGTAACCGGAGTGATAATAGCTCCCGTTTGAAGAATGGTTACCTTCGGAGTTACCTGCAAAGCTTAGAATACAACGAATATGAAAGTTGTAAACATAATAGTTATATCATTGCTGCGAATACGGAGATGGAAACATGATCAAATTTCGGTCGGACCATGAAAGTTGTCTTCGGATGATGAGGATGATGTTCTTTGACCATGATATCCTGGGCCATGAAACGTCTAATAAAGGGATTCGCAGGCCATGAAATGGTGTCCTCGGGTCATGAGGATAGTACCTCTAGAATATGACGCCTTTGAATAATGATATGCATTTTTGAGATACTTTGTCCATGGAATGGTGTCCTCGTACCATGAAAAACGGTGCCTTCAGTCTATGACGCCTTTGGATAACTTGGCGATATTTCAGCCCATGAAATGCAAAGATGTGGCGATATTCAATTGTTCGACAGAGGAAATAGGCAATGCTTAGCCATATGCAGATGACAAAGGCAGGGTTTAGCCTTATGTAGGGATGAAGGAAGGTAGTGCTTAGACTTTTGCGAGACAGAGGCAGAGCTTAGCCTCATGCAAGTACTGAGGGCAGTGTTTAGCCGTTTGTGGGGGATGAGGGTAATGCTTGGCCGTATGCAGATGATGAGGGCAATGCTTCGCCATATGCAAATTTATGAGGGCAATGCTTAGCCCTATGTAGATGAAGGCAATTCTTAGCCTCATAAAGTGATGGAGGCAGAACTTTGCCTCATGCAAGTATGAGGGCAGTGCTTTGCCCTATACAGGTAATGAAGGCAGTGCTTAGCCGTATGCAAATGTGAAGGAAATGCTTATCCTCATGCAAGTATGAGAGCATTGCTTAGCCCTATGCAAATAATGAGGGTAGTGTTTAGCCCTATGCAGATGAAGGCAATGGTTAGCCTTATGGAGTGATGGAGGAAGACCTTAGCCTCATGCAAGTAATGAAGGCAAGGTTTATCCCTATATAAATAATGTCAATGATTAGCCTTAGGCAATGATGGAGGCAGAGCTTAGCCTCAAGTAAATGCGAGAAGGAAAGCAGTTCTTAGCTTGATGTTTAGGCTTGGTAGCATTTGTGAAGATAGAAGTCTTGTCGTATATTCCATGCGTATACTTTTGATAATGTTGTGTCTTTATACTTGAATTCAAAGAAAAATTGAAAGTCGGGTGAAACGTTGGTTCGTGCTTTGATTCCTTGTTCCGTCCTTGCTTCTGACTTTGTTTTCTCAGCCTGACACTTCTGTGCTTTGAGCTAACTTGGGTAGAATTTTGATACTTAAAAGTTGAGTTTTGAAAATATACGTTTGTAGTCAGTCATAAAGAATGTCGTTATTAAAGTTAAAACATATGATAATACATACAAATGAAAAAAATAGATAGTTTCTATCGAATCATAGACTGTGACACATTTTGAGACATTGCAACGCCCTTGTCCTAAATTGAATTTTGAGGACTCCCTCAAAATTATGCCCCAGTTTTGATGGATACTTTTGGAAATATCTATTTGAAAACCCTTGGTACGACAACATTGAAGATGATATAGCTCAAAATCTTGCCCAGTTTTCGACAACGAAAGGTAATTGCAATTTTATTATAATGTGACTGAGCCCACAGGGTTATCTACGTATCCCCTCTTAAATAGGAATCAGGTCAAGCATAGTTCATGTTACATCAAGAAGAAAATGTCAATACAAATTAAACATAATATCTTTTGACGGCGTTTGAATTGGTAGGTTTTGGCCATCCTCCTTAGTATTTTCTTAATATTCTTGTTGGCAGCTTCTACGACTCCATTCATCTGTGGTCTATATGCAGTGGAATTTTTGTGTTTGATCTTGAATGTTTCGCACATGGCCTGCATCAAATCACTGTTGAGGTTGGCGGTTTTATCAGTAATAATTGACTCGGGCACCCCGAATCGGCAGACAATATAGTCTCGAACAAAGTCCGCCACAACCTTCTTTGTTACGGCTTCGTACGATGTGGCTTTGACCCATTTGGTAAAGTAATCAATGGCTACCAAGATAAATCTGTGTCAGTTGGAGGCAGCTGGATCAATTGGGCCAATGATATCCATGCCCCAAGCGGCGAAAGACCAAGGAAAACTCATCATATTTAGTTCATTGGGTGGAACCCGTATCATGTCGGTGTGTACCTGAAACTGGTGGCATTTCTGTTCATACTTGATACAATCAGTCTCCATAATCATTCAGAAATATCCCTCCCTTAATATATTCTTGGCTAAAACAAACCCGTTCATATATGTTACACATGTACCAGCTTATATCTCTTCGAGTAGCTTGGATGCTTCCTTGGCGTCGACACATCTTAGCAATCCTAGATCGGGAGTTCTCCTGTACATAATTCCTCCGCTCTAAAAGAAATGGTTAGCTAACCTCTGTAATGTGTGCTTTTGAGTGTTTGTAGCATTTTTCGGGTACTCTCCCTTTTCCAAATACTCCCCGATATCGTGAAACTGTGGATTCCTATCAAATTCCTCTTCAACACGAGCACAGTAAGCAGGCTGCTTTCTGTTGACAATCAATTTTGACCCTCCATTTTTGAATTAAATTATTTGCACTTATTAATCAACAATAAATATAGTAAAGTATTTTTAAATTAATAATACCTATTTTCTCAATATATAAATGATATAATAAGTATAATAGAAGTTAGTAACATTAATTCTTTAATTAATAATAATTTAGTTTTAATTATTTATAAATCATATTACTCCTACTGTTTTAATTAATCAAAATAACTTTCATAAACAGGTACTACAACTAATTTCACAATTTAGTCTCAAATTTACAATTATATTACCTTAATAACTTTGAATAGCCAAAAATTATGTTTTACAATTTAAGATGAAGTATCATAATTAATTTTAGATAACCTATTAATTACATTAACTAACTAAAAACATATTTGATAATTATATTTATTACAGTTACTTAGGATTCATTAATTCTTATTAATTTAGTTAAAAGGGGTTAAAAACTCAAATAGGCTACAGTTGCAATTGTTCAATTAAACTCAATGTGGCTATGAGTTAAATCCTTACCTAGCTGATTTGGCCCAAAAACACAGGCCCAACTGCCATGACTTGGTCGCAAAACCCCCAAGCCCTGTACAAATTGGCGATCCATGCCAATTTCCTTTGAACCAATGGCAGTGCACCACGTCACTCATCACTAGCACTCACATAACTAACATAAGGCATTTGGACCGTTGATCCAAATAATCAACGGTCCACAATTAATCACGATTTTCCTTTTACTTTTAAGCTTATTGGGGATCTCACCTCAATCGTTGGATCATAAGGATCCAACAACCACCATTTTTTCTCATATTAAGTCTTTATCCATTTTTAATCCTCAAAAATCTAAAGCCATTGATTAAACTATCTAATGGCTCATCTTCCATCCCTCACTTTTAACTTAACAGACACCTCACTAAACCTAATCTTTTCCCCCATGACCCGCCATCATGTTTTTTGCCCTTTCTCTCCATTTTTTCTAAAGCTCTCAAACGCCATCAATCTTAAGACCTTGCACAAATTCGTGCAAGGTCACTCAAATCACCCCTATTGTCCCCTCAATCTGCGAATCCCACCGGATTCTTTCCATTTTGTCACGATCCCAATTTTCCTCCGTAGGATGTCGTGATGGCATCTATGTAAGCCTAACACTTACTGATTTAATAACAGATTTTGGCCAAATAATTATTAGGTATGAAACAACAAATTTTCTATAATAAGCCCACAATCCAAGGTAGCTACATAACATCCCAAAATCGGTAGTACAAGTCATAAGCATTACTGAGTTCATTTGGAAATTTCCAAGTACAACTGTTTCGGAATAGAAATAAACTGTACAAATAACTTCGGAATGTGACTCTTAGGCCTGCGAACGCTACGATAGGTATACCTTGAAGTCTCCACAACAATACTCGATCAACTAACTAATGATCAACAAACTCCAAAGTACCTGGACCTACAGAAAATATGCAGAAAGCGTAGCATGAGTACACCACAGAGGTACCCAGTAAGTATCAAGACTAACCTCGGTGGAGTAGTAACGAGGAACAGTCAAGATACCTACTAGACATAATAACCTACACAAGTATGAATGTGAAACTAATAGGGAATAATATCAATATAAAACTAAGCATGGTAGCAATAACGAAACAATACTTGCTAGAAAACTAGAAGCAACAAGTAGAAACAAGGCACAATAGTTTTAGATCCGGTGTATCCAAGTAAGGAAAACTAGTAACAACTCGATGAAAACAACTGCTTTCACAGAAGATTTATTCTAGAGTTTCCCAGAGGTACCGCACCTTATAATCACAAATCATGGGTCCAAATTCACGAACCCTAATCACTTGGCATCTTGTGCGTACATTACAAATCATAGCTGTACGGACAACTCACATGCCAATACAATTAATACCTCATATCTGCACGGACAACTCACGTGCTAAGGGAGTGACAGTATCTCATATCCGCATGGAGAATTCACGTGCCAATAGTACAAATCCACACAGAAGGCAAGTAAACAAGAATACATATAAATGGTCAACAAACATCAATATTCATCTTCTTAAACCTATATGAGTGATTAATTACATGTATGCTTGTGCAGGTGTTCTATCACAACTCGAGTCAACAAGTAAGAGCAGAGACAACGAATGGTACATAGGTAACAACACAACGAAGCGTAAAATGTATAACTCAAACAAGGTAGGCACACCACTACACAAATATCATCGACAACAATGCCCCCAGGCCATCAAGAGTCATCACAAATCATTCCTGACATAGCCCTCTTGTCTCGCCACATGCATAACAATAAAGTAAATGCCCGCCTTCTCTCGCCGCAAGCACATAATAATATTCCCGCCTTGTCTCGCTACATGTGCAAACCCAGATATATATACCTTGCCTTGTCACGCCGCATGTACAAATATCAATGATAATAATAGAACAGACAACTCACGTGCGAACATCCCGACAATCCTCTCAATAATCTCACATGTGCCAAAAACATAATAACACAATATAATGACTTGCACCACATGTTCCTATATGCCACAACTTTTCCTCAAGATAATTCCAATACCACAACAACACATAGCTCTCAGCTCAACAACACTGAGTACAACAATAACACGAGAGTACGGCAAGTAAGTCAACACAAGAATTACAAAACACAAAGAAACGGAAGAACGAGCTCACAATGAAAGACATAACAAGTAATAATAGTTTCAAACAAGAATAACTCAACAATGGGAGAGATAATGTGTAACAACGACATCTAATAAGAGTAACTCAACAGTTGAAGGAACACCATGTAATAATCCAAATAAGTGCAATTCGATGATAAGAGAGATAACATGTAACGATGATTCCAAGTAGGTAAAACTCAACGATAAGGGAGATAACACGTAACAATGATTTCCATTTAGGATAAGTCAACAATGGAAGGATAACAATTAGTTCAATTAAGGTTAAGAGATTATGGAAGAAATAACAATAACTTCAACTAAGGTTAAGCAATTACGGAAGAGATGACAATAACTTCAATTAAGGTTAAGCAATTCCGAAAGAGATAACATGGCAACAAAAGAGGCCACAACTTCAATTAAGGCATATAAGAGTATATTTGGAAACAAAAGTAGAATATGAATCAAACAACTTCAAATAAGACAAGTAAGGTTGAATTTAGCAAATAAAGGATTTAACATGATAAGACTGACGTGCCCCATTTTCTCGCGAAAGCGGGCTTCGACTTGTGGCAACTCTTTTAAATGGGTATTAAAAGAGAAGATTCACCACATAACGATTTTAAGTGTGTTAGGGCACCTATTCACAAATAATTTTGATTTGACTAGTCTGTGCCGCCAAAGATCGGGTAAGGGCTTAAGTTACCTCAAAGAGAAGGTGTTAGGCACTCTTCGTGGTACACAACTATGGGTCCTGGCCGAATTTTGCACTATGCGGATTATCGGGTTACAATTTTCCTAAGCGATCATATAAGTGAAGGAAGACATGGAATTTAAAGGTTCTATTATGAACCATGCGAAGAAAATTGGGCAAAAATTAAACTATATAGATAATCAATACAAGTCTTGAGAGGTTAGAAGGTATAACTATTCTATATTTGATGACTAAGTGTGAACATCAAATATATAAAGGGGGGGGGGGGGGTCCTAAGCTTTTTTTAGCCTAAAGGATCACCCCGTGCAACATAAATAATACTTCACAACTCTCTTAAGCTAGGGGTTTCTCATATTATTCAGCGGGTACATACTATCATCTCCTTCTACCCGATTAATATATTAAAGTTGTTTATTTAAAGGCGCTCTAATTCAATTCTAAGTCGTGTCCTATGCGTGCAGTACCCGTCCCATGCCTATGGTCCAGAAGGCTCTGGACCTACTATTAGGTGGTTCTAGACTCTACTTAGGATTCTAAAAAGTGATAAAACTAGCGCACATTCAAAACATATAGGATTACACATAATAAACACATAAGGGCTCAAGTTTGCCTCCTCATATAGACATAGATGCACGCAGGCAGTTATGAACTTATGCTAATGAAATTTAGATTATTAGGCAGGCAACAGTACATAGGCAGGCTTGGAGTCAATGTATATTAAATTGTTCAAGACCTATAGGCTCGATTTCTATGTGATTGAACGATTCCAAAGTTGACAAGTCCTATAGGCAGTATTTCTAGGCAGATCGTGTTGACTAAGCGGTTGATTTTAAAATATGATTCTATCAAAGATCCTATTGGCACGATTTCTAGGCAAGTGACAATTGCGTCTGGGCAGTGAGGCTATTGAAAATGCAGAATTACTCATTTTTGTCCCTATAGGCATGACTTCTAGACGAACTATGAAATAAGAAGAGAACAGCAACAATTGCAGTTCTAATTAATCAATTTGAGATCCTATAGACATGGTATCTAGATGAGTCACGTAATTGAAAGAAGTACGCCAAAGCATGCATTTCCAGTCATTGCATTGAGTTCCTATAGGTATGATATCTAAGCACAACAAGTCCAATTTCAGACCTTATAGCCATACCTACAGATGTTTGCAAGTTAAGGTAGTATATTAACCCTAGGTCATGCTTTCTAAGCGAATAGACAAGTTAATCAACACGTTGTGCAGATAATTCCCAAAGGTGGGACATGGAAAGCTAATAAACAATTAGAGCCTTATTGACATGCTTTTTATCAGTTCACGCAAAGATGGAGTATCCCAGCCCCCAACTTTCATTAATCCCTAACTGTTATTTAAACAAGTTATTACAGGCCCAAGTGGAAGAAACAATGCATCAAATATGACCAAATTACAACCAGAAACAAACACAGGCCAATAAGCAAGTAAAGGCCCAAAGAAAATAACCCAATTACACTTCTGGGTCTTCAGCGGCCCCATTATTAGCACAAACTACAAACTCAAATCCCAGCCTCAACCAAGACATCAGAATGTGCCAGTTACAAGGTACAACTCCAACAACACACATGGATCAAAACTAGGCCCTAGTGGATGACTTACTTATCCAGTCGGATGCCAAACATAACCATACAAGTAACGAACAACACATGAGATTAATTAAACATCCTTTTGAAGTCTACACACTGAATTCTCAAAGCTGTATCTAATAGTATTTTCACTAAAGCATATTGACAAGTTCATATGGCATACATAAGGCAGGTTCATGCTTGCATTTGTTAAGAACAAAGCTAAGGTGACAGGATTGACCAACATGAGATAGCGTACTACTTCAAGTAAAGTTTCAAAGTAAACATGGTCCAGGATTAGCATAAAGAACATAGTCATGAGATTTTAAACTTTAGAGTCTAGTAAAATGATGGACAGAAAGCCAACAGAGTATAGTCCTCACATAAGGATGTCTAACATGAGAAGTTAATAGCATAACCAAACTAGTTGGTGGACATGGTCTACGAACAAATCTTAATTTGAACATGCTAAGTACCAATCATAGCACAAAGGCTTAAGCAACAACAAAACTTAGTGGGCAAGGATAGATATAATCTAGACTATCACAGTACACATAAGTGAAAAGCTGGATTTTGCACTTTCACCTTGTAAACAACAGGTAGTACTAAATATCATGTGATTAAGCCAGCAGGGAACACACCTTAAATTTCATAATTAGCAGGGCAATACGCTTGGCTAACAGCATGGCTAAGAACTAACTCTAGTTGGGTATGAAGTACACATGAATAATCCGACAGGAATTAGGACACATGAGTTGATTTATCACAAAGATACAGAACAAGGCAGGGATATAAACTCAGGATGAATGGTAGGTATAAACATTAAAACACAGAAAAACACACTTGGTTGGGCATGCTTAAGGTAGTGAGAATCATTCATACTGAACACATACAATATGCATACATCAGAGTCAGAAGTTGAAAAAGTTCAGATGCTAGAAATGTTTGGAGTCATAAAATGACAGGGGTAACACAATAGCATATATATTCACAAAGTTTAAGTGACATAGACGTACAAACATGAACACAATGAGAAGGAATGAAATTGACAATGCCAAAGACACTTACCAGTTGCAAATTAACAAATAGATAAAAAAGAAGAATAATTCCAACAATACTTCAAACGTTGATAGTAGAGAGAGAAGCAAGACCCAAAATAGTGCGTTAGAGTCCCCAAGGGTTTAAGATGAACCCCGGGCAGTGGCTCGCACTGAGAAAGTCAGTTAATCAAAATCCAGTGGCCTTGCCGTCCAAGAGCCAAGAGTATAGAAAGTATAGAAGAATCATAGTAGTGGTAACAGTAGTTAAGCAATGAATCATTGAGACTTTCAAAGAGGAACGGGGAAGGGGTTTTATATAGTGTAGATTTTGAAAGAATAGACATGGAAAATAATCAATTAAGGACAAATAAGGAAAGAAAATATCACATTCAAATCAAAATCAGTAAAGGAGATGGAGAGTCTCAAACCCTAATTGGGTTCAATCATCTTGAAATCAAACTAAGAGTGCGAATCGCTCATTTTTTAGCGTATATAGACAGAATAATGCCCAAAATCAAAGATTTGATCCTTTCTAGTCTGATCTCGGAAGTGATATTTTCCAAACTTAGGCAAGTACCTAATTAACACCATAAGTGAATGACCAATAATGAGAGAAAGCTAATAAGGTAAGTAGATCATATGTTGATTCCATCTCTAGGTCGGGATTGGAAAGGAACTACGCAGCAGCTGCTAGGGTTTGTAGAAGAGAGGAGAGGGTTTGAGAGAGTGCATAGGAATCCGGTTTGGGGTAATGGTCTCTAGGGTTTGGTTATGGGGATATAAGGAAAATGGTTGGCTTAATGTGGGCCGTTGATCTTAAGAGATCAACGGCCGGGATTAAAAGAAGTTGGGGCGGGTCAAGGAAATGGGTCGCGTCTGGGTTGGGTTAATGGGGTCATGTGGTTTAGGCCTTTGAAGAATGAAAATGGAGTGGTCTAGGTGTCTGGGCCTGATTTGGTCCGAAAATTGGCCCTATATTGGGCTAAAAATTAAATACACGAAAATTGTATAAATTAATTTATAAAAAGTAATTTATGAATAATAAAATATGACTTATACAATAAATTGATTGAAAAATAATAGTTTAACGTTATAAAAATATAAAATGCTATTTGGTGTAGATATGTAACTATGTATAGAATATAGGCTATTATTGCAAAATTGCATAAATAGCTCAAAGATGCATTTCTAATTATATGAAATAAATAAAAATATTATAAAACAGGTATGTGAGTAATAATATATTTTGATGATTAGCTCATCACAAAATAATTTGAAAGGATAATTAAATAAATATTTGAATAATTTAAAAGCAAGAAAATCAATTTTAAAGCCTTAGAAATTCTGAAAAATTACAGAAAAGAACTTATATGACTCTTGTAAAATGGTGATGATGCAGGAATAATATTTGGAAAGTATATAGGATATTTATAAAAATATGAGGGTAAAATTGGGTATCAACAGCTGCCCCTCTTTACCCGGGAATGATGAAAGAGTTGTCAAAATGATGACCAATTTTGTCCGAAATGAGTGAGGATGATGCGTTTTTGAAAAAATGGGGGCCGAATCCTGGTTCTTCAGTTGCCTACATATTGTTGGTGTTACGTAAATCGGGCCGTGTATAGTTCTGGATCCAATGGCGAGCGAGACCGATGGAGTTGTTATAAGAGTAGTCGTGTGTTTCGAAAAGGATTCGTGGATATGAGAGTGCCGTGAGTAACGGATAATTTCAGGTGGATGTATGAATGCGAATTTGAACGTTAAGGATGTATAAGGTAAATATTTGAGCGATTACGGGATAAGGAGTAATCAATTACTTATCATCGGTTACTCTTAAGAGGATGTGAATGTTGTGAACGGAAACCGGAGTGAGAGGTGCTCTTGTTTGTAGAACGGTTACCTCCCGAGTTACGTGCAACACTTGAAACGCGATATTCGCGAACATATATGGGTTATTTAAACATGATGCAAATTCCCTTTGGACCATGAGAGTTGCCTTTGGACGACGAGGATGATGTCCTTAGGCCATGATGTCCTGGGCCATGAAGCATATGATGAGGGATTCGAAGGCAATGAAATGGTATCCTCGGGCCATGAGGATGGTGCCTGTTGACTATGAAGCCTTTGAATAATGATATGTAATTTCGAGAGATCCTCCAACCATGGCATGATGTCTTCGGGATTTGAGAATGATGCCCTTAGAATATGACGCCTTCGGACAATGTGGCGATGTTTTAGCCCATGAAATGCAAAGATGCAGTGGTATCGATTGTTTGATAGAGGAAACAACTGATGCTATGTTGTATGCGAGAATGGGACAAGACAACGCTTAGCCATATGTGTGATAAGGGCACTGTTTAGTCCTATGCAGAGGAAGGCAGAGTTTAGCCTTATCTAATAATGGAGGCAGAGCTTAGCCTCGCATAATGTAATGGAGACAGTGCTTAGTCTCATGCAAGGAAAGGTAGTGCTTAGCCTTATACAATGGTAGAGGTAGTGCTTAACCTCATGCAAGGAAAGGCAGTGTTTAGCCTTATGCAGTGATGGAGGCAATGCTTAGCCTCATGGAATGTAATAGAGACAGTGCTTAGTCTCATGTAAGGAAAGGCGGGGCTTAGCCTTATACAATTGTGGAGGCAGTGCTTAGACACATGCAAATAATGGAGACAGTGCTTAGCCTTATACAATGGTGGAGGCAGTGCTTAGCCTTATATAATGGTGGAGGTAGTTCTTAGCCTCATACAAAGAATGGAGATAGTGCTTAGTCTCATGCAAAGGAAGGCAGTGCTTAGCCTTATGCAATAATGAGGGCAGTGCTTAGCCCCCATATGTAATGAGCACAGCGTTTAGCCTTATGCAGGAGAAGCAACGATTAAATGTGAGAGGGAAAAATGGTCCTTATCTTGATGCGTTTGTGCTTGGTGACTTCTGTTGGTGTGAAGATAATGATCTTATTCTATGTATATATTTTGCGAACGTGCTTCTTATGTCCATTATGCCTGCATCTAGAGAAAAATCGTGAGTTGTGGGGGGAAAGGTCGGTTCGTGCCATCGATTCTTCGTTTTGTCTTTGCTCCTTGTCTTGAGGCCTTGTATGAGTCACCCTAGGTAACGTCTGGCTAATATAGAAAAATGAAATTTTTGAAAATATGTATTTGTGAAAAAAAGCAGTTATTCAAAATATGTGATGATGCATTAAACCAATAATTTTGTCGAATCGGCGACTGTGACACACTTTTCAGACATTGCAACCTCCTTAGTTCCCTCGTCAAAATTTTGTCACAGTTTGAAGGCATAGTTCCGGCGATACACTTCTTGGCGATCCTTGACGTAATGAGATTGACAAACTAAAATCTTGCCCCAATTTCTGACCATAGAAGGGATGATTTTATTATGATGTGACCAAACCCACAGGGATACTTGTGTATCGCCTTTTAAATAGGAATCAGGTCAAGCGTAGTTCATGTTACGTCAAATAGAAAGTGTAAACATAATCTTAAATGTAATATCTCCTGATTGCGTCAGAGTTGATAGGTTTTGGCCATATTTCTCCATCCATCTCTGCAAGTATAAGCCTCCTCCTGTCAGACTCGTTGAACCATGTAAGGGCCTTTCCAGTTAGGTAAGATTTCCCTTTTGCTTCATCCTGATGCGGGAAGATCCGTTTCAGCACCAATTGCCTCGGTGTGAATTGCGTCGATCTAAGCTTTTTGTTGAAAGCCCTTGCTATTCAATTATGGTAGAGTTGGCCATGACACACTGCATTCATCCTCTTACCATCAATGAGAGCCAGTTGTTCATACTGACTGCATATCCATTCTGCGTCGTTGAGCTTGGACTCTTGTATGATTCTTAAAGAAGGAATCTCCACTTCGGCGGGAATAACGGCTTCGGTACCATAGACCAGTAGCTAGGGGGTTGCCCCTGTAGATGAACGAACTGTGGTGCGGTACCCGAGCAAAGAAAATGGTAGCTTCTCATGCCATTACTTGTTGTTATCCGCCATTTTCCTCAATATCTTCTTAATGTTCTTGTTGGCGGCTTCTACGACCCCATTCATTTGTTGTCTGTATGCTATGGAATTTTTGTGCTTGATCTTGAATGTTTCACACATGGCTTTCATCATATCACTATTGAGATTGGCGACATTGTCAGTAATGATTGACTCGGGTACTCCAAATCGACAAACGATGCAATGCCGGAAAAAATCTACCATGACCTTCTTAGTTATAGCCTTATAGGAAGCGACTTCAACCTATTTTGTGAAGTAATCTATAGCCACCAAAATGAACTTGTGTCTGTTTGAAGCAGCAGGTTCAATTGGTCCGATGACATCCATGTCCCAAGTAGAGAAAAGCCAGGGTGAACTCATTGCATTGAGTTTGTTGGGCGGCACTAATACCATATCAGCATGTATCTGGCATTGGTGACATTTTGAGCATACCCTGCTCTTAATATCTTCTTGGCCAAAACGAAACCGTTCATGTGAGTTCCGCAAGTTCCGGCATGTATTTCTTCGAGCAATCTAGATGCCTCTTTAGCATCGACTCATCGCACCAATCCCAAGTAAGGAGTCCTTCTATACAGAATTCCTCTACTCTAAAAAAAATGGTTGGCCAATCTTCGAAGTGTGCGCTTCTGAGTGTGCGTGGAATTTTCTAGTTATTCTCTTTTCTCCAAATATTCCTTGATATCGTGGAACTATGGTTTTCCGTCAAACTCTTCTTCAACAGCACAATAAGCTAGCTGCTTACGAATCTCTATTGGGATAGGATTAGTGAAATTCTTGTCCGGATGTTGTATCATGGAAGATAAGGTGGCTAATACATCTACGAACTCATTCTAGATGTTGTAGCCCATTCTCCTAGTACCTGGTGTACCAGTAGATCAAAATCTCCAATTACCAGCAAAATCTGAACATTCATGTCGATGGCCAACCTGAGTCCCAGGATGCAGGCCTCATATTCTGCCATATTGTTGGTGCACGGGAACTTGAGCTTTGCGGAGACCAGATAATGTTGACCTATTTCTGATACTAAAATAGCTCTGATGCCCACTCCCTTGAAGTTTGATGCTCTGTCGAAAAATATCCTCCAACCGTCACATGTTTCGGCGATATCTTCACCTACAAATGACACTTCCTCGTTGGGAATATACGTCTTCAATGGTTCGTATTCTCCATCTATGAGGTTCTTTTACTAGTGATCGGTTAATGCTTGCCCCTTAATTTCCTTCTGAGTCACATAAATGATGTCGAACTCACTTAGCAATATCTGCCACTTTGCTCACTTACCTGTAGGCATGGGTTTCTGAAAGATGTATTTCAGCAGCTCCATCCTCTATATGAGATATATTAGTGTACGCATAGAAATAATGTCTCAACTTTTGGGCTATCCATGTCAAAGCGCAATAGGTACGTTTTAGTAAAGACTACCGGGCCTTATGTGGTGTGAACTTCTTGCTCAGATAATATATCACCTGTTATTTCCTTCTGGTTTCATCATTTTGCCCCATAACGCAGCCAAAGGCTCCATCCAACACGGACAAATACAGCAGCAGAGGTCTTCCTGGTTCTGGTGGGACCAACATGGGCAGTTTAGACAAGTATTCCTTGATTTTGTCAAAAGCCTTTTGGCATTCTTCGGTCCAGTTTGTCGCAACATCTTTCCTCAGCATCTTAAAGGATCGTCTCACATATCACTATTGATTGTGCTATAAAACAGTTGATATAATTGAGGCGTCCCAGGAAACTCATCACATCTTTCTTGCTCTTTAGTGGCGGCAAATCAAGAATACCTTTGATTTTCGATGGGTCTAGCTCAATACCGTAGCGACTGACGATGAAACCCAGCAACTTCCCAGCAGGGACTCCGAAGGCGCATTTTGCAGGGTTCAACTTCAAATTGTATTTTCGAAGTCGGTCAAAAAACTTCTTCAAGTATGCTATGCGATATGAACTCTTTTTAGATTTGATGATAACATCATCCACGTACACCTCTGTTTCTTTGTGTATCATGTGATAGAAAAGGGTCGTCATAGCCCCCATGTAGGTGGCCCCAACATTCTTCAAACCAAATGGCATTATTTTGTAACAATATATCCCAGATGGTGGGATAAAGGCTGTCTTTTCAACATCCTCCTCATCCATCTAGATCCGGTATCCTGCGAAGCAATCCACAAAGAATTGGAGTTCATGCTTGGCGCAGTTGTCGATCAGTATGTGTATGTTGGGCACCGGGAAATCATCCTTAGGACTTGCTTTGTTCAGATCTCGATAGTCAACACACACCTTGACTTTCCTATCTTTCTTCAGAATTGGCACAATGTTGGCTAACCAGGTTGGGTATTCAACCACTCGAAGGACTTGGGCTTTGATTTTCTTGGTAACCTCCTCTTTTATCTTCAGACTCATATCTAACTTCAATTTTCTGAGCTTCTGCTTACTGGTGACACATGAGGTTAGTAGGTAGCTTGTGAGCTACTATGGATGTGCTTAACCCAGTCATATCATCGTAAGACCATGCAAAAATATCCTCATATTCCTTTAGATACCCGACATACTCTTCCTTCTCCGACGATGATAAATGAATATTATGCAAGTTTCTTTGACTGTTCCAGAATCCCCTAAGTGACTTGCCTCAGTTTCCTCCTAGTTGGACTTTGGTTTCTTCTCAAAATTCTCTACTTGTTTGATAATTTCCTCAGGTATGATATCATCTTCCAAATCTTCCAAATCACTATCCTTCTGTTGCGTTGTCTCATTACACGTCACCGTTGCAGGTTCATCAGGATATGTAATAATTACGCTTTAAAGAATGTAGAAAGATAGTAATAAATACGAAAAGTAATAATGCATTAATAAAGCTTAAAATTGTCAACAAGTACGACTCGATGGCTCAAGTACTTATTTGAAAACAAATACTGAAAATTTCTTAATTGCTCAAAACAATAAATTATGCTAATTCTTCCAAGGTTACCTAGGTACTCGGCGAGCCCGGGACAGTGCAGCGGTCCAGTTCTTGAGAACAGCTCCTTCTCCCACTGTCTAAATAGTATGGTCTTCCTCCTCCTCCTCCTCCTGTAAAATGGCAATGCAGTCCATATTTTTCCATCCAGAAATAGCTTCTTCATACTGACCAAAATCTCATCTTCCTCGGATCCCCAAATCATGTTAGTCTAGCGGAATGTTTGGTGCAGCGGTGGTATGGGTTGTTCCAGTGGATAGTAATCGGTGCCCCACGACAATGTCTAATCCTTGTATTCTTGTACTATATGTTCATACCCGAACCCTAAGGTTGTGCCATGGTACAATGGTCGCATGGGTTCTGTGATCCCCTAAAGCTTTCGGCCAAGACCCTTTTCTAGTTCATATCCCGACCATATCAATATGCTTTCTATCTTATTGCTCCACCATCGATCCTTTTCCATTGCGTTTACTCGCTCAATGCAGTGGAATGTTTGTCCTCCCATTTCCTCCTGTTTTCGATGGCTAGCACGGTCTAGTTGGTGTAAATAGGGTTGCTTCCATTTCCATGAATGATCAATTTCCTGATGATTCCACTCGAACTTCACAAACTGGTGCAGAGTAGAAGCGATTACCCCAGCTGCGTGTATCTTTGGTCGTCCCAAAAATAGGTTGTATGTGGCGGACATGTCTATCAAACCAAGTCGGGACCATTTGTAGATCAAGGTTGATTTCTCCGGTAGTGGCTCTCTAAGATCCATCGATTTTCACATTCATGCTTCCTATCCGTATCTCATGCAGGCCTTTACCTAATCTTTTCATAGTGGTCAGCGGGCATATGTTCAGGCTCAAACCTCCAACTATCAGGACCCTGGCAATGAACTTATCTTCAAATTGCACAGCGATGTGCAACATTTTGTTGTGACTCAACCCTTCTAGCGGTATCTCATCTTCGTGGAAAGCAATTTTACGACTCTCCAGTACCTGTCCGACCATGTTAGCCATCTCCTTGCTAGTGATACCGGCGAGCACATAATCTTCGCTTAACACATTCATCAAGGCATTCTTGTGCGCGTCAGAATTTTGCAACAATGACAAAATGGATATCTGTTTTGCTCCGGTGATCAACAATAGAGTATTCTCTCGCCTGTACGTTCCGCCGAAGATCATCAGTGCTTGTCTTAATGACAGGTGGCTTAGATGCAGCTTCTTTGCTTGTTCCTCCAAGATTCTCAGGTGTATAAACTTTGCCAGTTCTAGTCATACCTTGCGCAACACCTGTCTCTTCCATCTTGGGTTTTCCTTTTGTTCTTGCCTCTGATACATAATCCCATGGGACGGCATCGGGGATATAAGATGTGTGGGAGCTACCATCACAGTGAAAGGCGTAGCTATCTCGACTTCAAAAGGTGCCTAGGTTTGTACAACGATGAGTGAGAGGTTGACATGAGATGTTTTAGGAGTATCCCCCTCTTGAATAAGTCCACTGGATCCCTCCTGATCCCCTTCCTCATCAGTTTCTATCACATTCACTCCTTCGCCCATATGATCTGGGAGAGGGTTATTACGGACGTTTACTGCGGCTTCCTTTGCCTGCATAACCTTGGTGTCGATCATTGTCTGAATCTTGTCCTTTAACATGCGACATTCTTTAATGGTATGACCCTTCATGCCTGAGTGATAGGCATAGGTTTTGCTGGGATTAACCCACTGGGAAGGGTTCTCAACAGCAACAACAGGAATAGGGGTGACATAACCAGCAGCCTTTAGTCTCTAATACAATAGGGCTATGGGTTCAGCGTTTGGGGTGTATTGTCTAGGAGCTCTACGGTCAAAGTTTGGTCGTGGCTTTGTGTACTTTTGGCAGCGGGTGGAGGTGAATTGTAATATGCAGGTTGGGTGTTATAGGCATGGTGAGTGGTGGGAGGGTATTGGTATTTTGGAGGTGATGGTTGTGGGTGGACGTGTTTGGTATGTAAGTGGAGACTTAGGGCCCTAGGGTACCATCACTGCACCCACTTCCTTCTTCTTCGAGATGCCTCCTGATTGCAAGGCTTTGTTTGTGGCTTGTAGTGCCTCGAAATTAGTCACCATCTCGTTCTTGATTCCTTCTTCTATCCTTTCTCCTAACTTGATGATTTCTGAGAACTTGTGATTCTCGATAACCATCAGGCTTCAATAGTACTGCGGATCTTGAGCTCTAACAAAGAACTTGTTGATTTGTTCTTCTTCAAGCAGTGACCTTACCTGGAGGCCTCTGATCTTCAACGAGTAGCATACTCACGAAAGATTTCTCTCAGCTTCTTCTTGAGGTTTTGAATATAGAAAACGTCTGGCACGTTCTCTATATTGAACTTGAATCTGTCCATGAAATACCATGCCATGCACACCTAGTTCGCCCACTTCATGCGGATTTAGTCGTTTTCGCCCACTCATTCATGCTTGTCGCAGTAGGTTCTCAGATGCACCTTTGGATCACCAGTGCCACAAAATATCTCAAACTTGGGAGGTTTGTAACCCTCTGGCAATTCTATATCTGGCTGGATACACAAATCTTCGTAGTTTAAACCTTTAACACCTTTCCCACCTTGGACACTCTAGACTCTCCCTGTCAGTTTCTTGAGTTCTTCTGCCATGTTCCGAATGAGCAGGTCCTTCTCAGTCGGCTCAGGTATGTATAAGGTTTGTTGCGGGGTATGTGGTAAGGTCTCCACGTATGTTAGGTTGCCTTGATGGGTTCCTAGAACTCAAGTATATGCGTGATCATTGATTGAGGTTTGAGGATTGGGGGTAGGTTTTGGTGCGTTTTGAGGAGTGTGAGAAGTGGTGGATTGCGGATATTGGGTCGGGTGATGGTGGTGTTGTTGAGGGGTTTGCACTGGTGGCTGATTAAGGTTTTGGGGAGTTACGGGATTAAGATACTGGTGTGGTGCGGGAGGATTCAAAGCTATGGGTGGTGGGTTATGGTTTTGTGTGTTTTGCAGTGGTGTTTGGTTCTGAGTGGTTATGTTTTGTTGGTTGATGTCAGGAACGTTTAGGGTAAGAGAGAGGTTTGCCAGATTTTGGACCTGCATGAGCTCACCCTGTTACCCTGCGATTTTTTGCACCAAACGTAAGACCAACTCATTCTGTCCTGGCGCACTTCTCCCGTCTAACGTTTCAACATTTTCTTCCATGGTAGCATTGTCTTTTCGATTACAACTTAAATCATCCATCTTCCCTTTGCCTTTGCCTTTGCCTTTATTTTTCGGGTCGCTAGGTAGAGGAGGAGGCGGAGGAACTTTGGATCTGGTGTGGTATGTTGGTGATGCTAGTATGCACGAACCAACCTTTGAGAATGGGAATAATGAAAAGAAAGAAAAAGGAAAAGGCGACCAAGTCAGTAAGACGAAGTAAAAGAGTGTTTGCAATATTTAAACATGTATCACATAAGGTCATGCAAGAATTCTTGTCCTAATTTTAGGGACCTCATGGTGCCTGAGGTAGGCCTAAGCGACACATACACTTGGAGAAAATTCATGCCAGCGTTTGCCCCATTCCATTAGTGCAAAAATAAGCCAAATCAATATTCCACTAAATTGAAAATAGTAATAAATTCATAACGGCATCAAGCTTACATCAAAATCTATTCTAATACAGAAAGCAGTAAAGAATATTATTTTCAAGTCTACTTGGTCCCTGAAGGAACCTCTCCATTAAGGTCCTGGCAACCATGGCTAAGCCAGTATGAATTCTTTCCCCCTGCATCAGAATGATTAACAGACCCAGGAAACAGACTATGAAAACATAAACCCCGCGGTGCACCCATCCCAAAGAGGAAATGGCTAGCTCCTCATGATGAAGGCGATATGATTTGCAATGCCCATAACGCTCATAGAGAAATTCAAAGGGGATGTATGATTTCTTCAAACAGACCAGCTCATCATTCCTCTTAAAAACCAACATTTTAAGAAAACTGCATGGAGTGTGATTTTCTAGCACCAATAGTCCTGGACTAACCCATGGTAACTTGGCGAAACCCCCTATTTCTTCCAAGAGAGGAGTCATTTCTATATTGTCAAATCGAAAAACGACTCTCTTCTCCTCCCAAAACATGGTAGTAGCCTCGATCAGTTCCATGTTTGGTTGAATGTTCAGCAAAGATGGCAGGTTACCTAATACCCTTCTCACATGACTTCTATCACAAGACGCAAGGTCATTCCACCAATCGATTAGCAAAGGCGGGATATTTTGGACCATATCGAACCTGGGGATTTCGTGAAAAGTTAGCCCTTTTCCCCTCCAAATTTGGCCATTTACGCAATAATGATCAACATGTTGGTAAGTTTTCTCCAAGTAATGCACATAGTATGATGGTGTCCTTTGGGATTATGGAAATCCCGTCGGACTTTGGACAAGGTTCATCTAAATGGGTTGTTATGTCAAAGACATCTCAATCCGTACTAGGTTTGGCATGATGTATGTATATTTCAAATCGGAGTATGATTTTCTAGAAAGGTCTAGACTAGTACACTCAAGTGGACAACTTGAGAGGGAAAGGCACGGGACCGTCGACTCCACCGCTGACCGACTAGTCTACTGCAAATAAACCTTTTCGGTTTAAAAGGGTGTTTTCACGAAAGGCCGGACACTCATCAAGCACTGGTATGCTGATAATAAGCACGAGTGAAGTATGATGTGGAGCATACTTTTTGCAGAATTAGTAACATGTTGTCAAGTATTTCTATAATAAAAGTACATAAAATAGTAAATAATATGGTCAAGATGAACAGGAGAAGGAAAAGAAGAGAAAAGAATGACAAAAGAAAGAAGTCATTTTAACTCATGAGAAAATGTGCGAGAACTTAAGGAAGCGGATAGGGAAACAGGGATGGGAGAGTCATGATATAGCAGTCTTAGACAAGACAAAGGAAACGGGGAGAGGACGTACATGTCATATCAATTTAAGCAAATAAAGGGAAATAAGGGAGGCTATGTACATGTCATAGCAAATTAAACAAATAACAGAAGATAAGGGAAGGGATGTACATGTCATAGCAAATTAAACAAAGGATGATAAGGGAAGCGATGTACATGTCATCAAATATATCCGTTAATCCACATAAGTCAACTTCGTTATGGTAAAGAGCCTAAGTGTAAATCCCCAGGAGAGTCGCCATGCTGTCACCCCCTGTTTTCTCGCGAAAGCGCGCTTTGACTTGTGACAACTCTTTTAAATGGGTATTTAAATAAGAGTCGTCACCTAACGATTTTAAGGTGCGTTAGGTCACCTATTCGCAAATAATTCTGATTTGACTAGTCCGTGCCAGCAAAGATCAGGTAAGGGCTCAAGTCACCTCAAAGAGAAGGTGTTAGGCACTCTTCGAGGTCCACAACTGTGGGTCCTGGCCGAAGTTTAAACTATGCGGATTATCAGATTACAATTGTCCTACGAGATCGTATAAGTGAAGGAAGACATGGAATTTAAAGGTTCTATTATGAACACGTGCGAAGAAAATCGGGCAAAAAAATTAGACTATATAGATAATCAGTACAAGTCTTTAGAGGATACAAGATATAACTATTCTATATTTGATGACTAATTGTGAACATCAAACATATAAAGGGGGTGGGGGGGATCCTATGATTTTTAGCCTAAAGGATTAGCTCATTCAACATAAATAACACTTTGCAACTCCCTTAAGGTAGGGGTTGCTCATATTATTCAGTGGGCACAGACTATCATCTCCTACTACCCGATTACGATGTTAAATTTGTTTACTTAAAGGTGCTCTAATTCAATTGTAAGTCATGTCTTATGCGTGCACTACTCGTCTCATGCCTATGGTGCAGGAGGCTTTGGACCTACTATTAGGTGGTTCTAGACTCTACTTAGGATGCTCAAAAGTGATAAAACTAGCGTACATTCATAATATATAGGAGATGTTCAGATTATTAGGCAGGCAACGGTATATAGGCAGGCTAGGAGTCAACATATATTAAATTTTTCAAGACCTATAGGCATGATTTTTATGTGATTGTACGATTCCAAAGTTGAAAAATCCTATAGGCAGTATTTCAAGGCAGATCATCTTGACAAAGCAGTTGATTTTAACATATGATTCTATCAAAGATCCTATAGGCTTGATTTCTAAGCGAGTGACAGCACCCTATCGACATGATCTATATACTATTTGCGTCTAGGTAGTGAGGCCATTAAAAATGCAGAATTACTCATTTTTGTCCCTATAGGCATGATTCTTAGACGAACTATGAAATAAAAAGAGAACAACAACAATAGCAGCTTTAACTAATCAATTCGAGATCCTATAGACATGGTATCTAGATGAGTCACGTCATTGAAAGAAGTACGCCAAAGCATGCATTTCCAGTCATTGCATTGAGTTCCTATGGGCATGATTTCTAACCGCAACAAGTCCAATTTCAGACCTTATAGGCATACTTACTAAAGTTTGCATGTTGAGGAAGTATATTAACCCTAGTTCATGCTTTCTAAGTGAATAGACAAGTTAATCAACACGTTGTGCAAATATCCCAAAGGTTGGACATGGAAAGCAAATAAACAATTAGAGCCCTAGTTCATGCAAAGATAGAGTATTCTTGCCCCGCCAGCTTGATGTGCCGGAGAATTTCGGCACATTTTGATACTACTTGCTTAGATTTTAACTTGTTTTACGTGCAAAGTCCCTCGGTACTTATGTAATTTTAGTGTTTTGCAGTATATCAAGTGTAAGGACCTAAAAGCATGGAAAAGAGCTCAAAAAGCCACCTAAAGACAAGAAAAGAGCAGAAAAGCATCGCAGAGGTGAATATGCTATCGCAAACATCACTTGCGAGCCACATATTTCACGACAAAGTCGCAAACCAAGACAGACTTCTGGGCAAACATTCATGTCAAGAATGTGGTTGCATATGCGACCCCACATAACTGGTATGCGAGCCGCAGAAATGCACATGGAGGTCGCAGAAACAAGCAGAGTTTTGGGTAAAGTTCAGAGTCAGAAATGCGATCGTATCTGCGATCGCATAGCTGGTATGCTAACCGCAGAATAAACCACAGATCAAGTAGGAAGTCTACTGTATGATGGAATCGCGATGCGAAATGCGGTCGCATTTCTTGAATGCGGACCGCATATCATGAAAGCTATGAAGGCAAAACCCAAGGGTGAAATCTGCAACAGGCGTGTAAGAATTGCGGACCACATTTCTGTTATGCGACAGAAATGCGGTCGCATTGTTGACTTCAGGGGCAAATCAGTTCGAATTTTGCCTCGATTTTTGGGCCTCTATAAATAGGTCTATTAGGGTTTTGTGGGGATATCTTGTCAGAATTTAGAGCAGAAAGTACAAGGCTTGAATTATTTTAACTCTTGGAAGCTTTTGGGTCAATTATCTTCTACTTTGTAAGCGTTATGACAATTATTATTCTTTCAATTTCAAATTTTAGCATGAGTAGCTAAATCCAAACACTAAGGTTGTGAACCCTAAATGGGTATGATGTTATTGGGTGTTTGACATTAAATATATTTTCAACGGTTGATTGATATTTGTTTACTTCTCATTCTTTAAACAATTGTTAGTGGTTGCAAACATTAACAAACGCCATTGAATTCCATCTTTGCTTGGGAAAGCGGGGTAGAATTTGGTAGAAGTAAATAACAAAGACTCAAGGCTTTAAACCTTGTTTAATAAAATCGCTTAGGAATAAGTGGGTTTTAATTTGGCATAAATTGATCATTTTTAATCACAACTCTTTTGTATTTGGAAAAATCATAAAGAAGAAATATTACCCAACCATTAGAAAATATTGGGTAGTCAATTAGACATCAATTGCATATCAAAAGATCCTTCTGTTGGAAATATATCATATTGACATCGATAGCATTATACTTCATAAAGGGGGACACAACCTTTGTTTCTTTAATCATATTACTCATATTCGTAATATCGCCATTAGTCTTTATTTAAACTTAAATTCAATTCATACTTTTGTTATGATTACCTGATAGAATTACGACTGCAGTTGAGTACTACGCTTATCAAGTAAGCGTTTCACACCTATTCCCTGTGGGATTCGACCCCAACCTTGTTGGGTTATTTTATTTGACATCGACCGCTTGCACTATTTATTAAGATGTAATTTGAGCGTATCAAATTTTGGCGCCGTTGCCGGGGAATACGGTCTTGAAATTACTAATTAGTGTATACTTTACTGTACGTCTGATTCTACTCTATCACACTTTGTTTGTTTTGCTTGGTGTTGATAGGAAAACATGTCAGCCTATGGTGATGATGTGGAGATAGAAGTGGAAGCAAATCCTTTTGGGGACATTGAGGAGTACATCGAGGATACAAATGTTATTGTACCTCTTGCTATTGGTACTGCAACCTTCAAAGTGGAACACGGGTTAATTCTTATGCTTAAAGCAGAGGGATTTTTTAGGAATTTCACTGATGACGATCCAACACAACATCTCAGAAATTTCTTGGGTGTATGTGCAATGCACAAGCAGTATAATGTCTCCGACGATGCCCTGAGGTTGAGATGCTTCAAGTATTCTCTAGCTGGGGACGCAAGGAAATGGCTTCAGAATCTTCCTCCAAATTCCATACATTCCTAGCCCGAACATGTCCGAGCTTTCTTGTCGAAATGGTTTCCACAAAGCAAGAAGTCTGAGCTCAGGGATAAGATTTTCTTCTTCAAGCAGTTACCAGGCGAACAACTACATGAAGCATGGGATCGCTTTAAACTATATTTGGTGAGGTCCCCAAACCGTGGTTTCCCGGATTCCATTTTGTTGGAAAAATTTTACATGGGTATGGATCCGATGAACCAGCCAATAGCCAAGAATACAACTGCCGGATCGTTCATGGACAAGTCATTCGCAAGGGTGACACAGATACTGGATAAAATGGCAAAGCATAATCAAGCTTGGCATTTTAAGGACTCCACAGGTGGAATCGCAATTGGCTCTCCTTCTTTGAGCAACATGATCAAGGAAAATCAAGAGAGAGACCAAGTAATTGCAGAACTTGCTACGAATGTCAATGTGTTAACAAAGATGTTCACTGAAAACCAAAAGAAGAAAGTGAATGTGGTTGAGAATGTGCAGCCGGTACCAAATGAAGATTATGAGGAGGCAAACTATGTCAACAACTCTCAAGGAGGGTACCAAAGGCAGCACTACCAAGGTCAAGGTTCACAGAATCAATGGAGGCCAAACCCACAAGGGCAAGGTCACCACCAATGGTGAAATGACCAAGGTGGCTCAAACCAAGGAAACTGGAGCAACAACAACAACTTTTCAAATCGAAGTTCCAATCCTTATGTTCCCCCGAAGGCTCAGTACTCAAATCAAGGTTCCTCCAGTGAGTCTAAATTGGAAAGTATGCTTGAAAGGATACTACAAAATCAAGAAAAATCAGATAATTCCATGAGGAACATGACTGAGTTGGTTGGCTCTCATACTGCGGCTATTTAGAAATTGGAAATGCAAATGAGAGATCTTTCTCGTGAGCAACATCCACAGCAGAAGGGAATACTTCCTAGTGATATAATTGCGAATCCAAAGGGAAGTGGGAGTGGCCCAACTTCTCATATCATGGCAATCACTACCAGGAGTGGGAAGACACTACAAGGAAAGTGTGAGCAAGTAGTTGATGTGGAAGAATTTGAAAAAAGGGTTGAAGTTTAAGATCCTAATGTTGTTGAAGTTGAGAAAACTCTGAAAGTTGTGCAAGCCCAAGAAGAGACCCGAGAAGGGGTAAAGGAAAAGGCAAGAGAAACATCAAACATTATTCTGCCGATTCCTAGACCTCCTCCTCCTTTTCCTCAAAGACTTGCAAGGAGAGTTGATGATAGCAAGTTTGAGAAGTTCTATGATATTCTCAAGCAATTATCTGTGAACATACCATTCTTAGAAGCTTTTCAAGAAATGCCTGGTTTTGCTAAAGACTTAAAAGATTTGATTACAAAGAAGAGAACCACCAAGAATGAGGTGGTGAATATGACTCACAGGGTTAGTTCTATTATTTCTACAAACCCCATTCAGAAGAAAAAAGACCCGGGAGCCTTTACTATTCCTTGCACTATAGGGGTGCATGATTTTGCAAAGGCCCTTTGTGACAATGGGGCTAGCATAAACTTAATGCCGCTTGCCATCTACAAACAAGCAGGATTAGGAATTCCAAGGCCAACAAGTATGAGGTTGCAAATGGCTGATCGTTCCATCAAGAGACTGGTTGGGATTGTTGATGACATGATTGTGAAAGTGGGAAAGTTTCATATACCCGCTGATTTTGTAATTCTTGACTGTGCTGTTGACAAAGAAATCCCTATTATCTTGGGGAGACCCTTCCTAGCCACTGGGAGAGCACTTATGGATTCAGAACGGAATGAAATCAAATTCCGAGTGAATAATGAAGAGGTTACATTCCAAGAAAGTAAGGGTATGAAGCTACCGAATGAGTATGAGAGCATTTCGGTGATTTATATTATTGACGAGGTGGAAGATGCTGTTGAAAGTAAGATGGAAGAACAATGCCTCGGGGAAGCATTGGCTGCTATCTTGGTGAACTTTGACAGTAAGGATATGGATGGTTTTATGGAGTCGGTAAATGCAATGGAGGGGCTTGGTTCTTACTCTTATGCTCCACCAAAGCTCTCTCTCGATTTGGAGAATAGATCTACACCTCCCGCAAAACCATCTTTTATTGAGCCACCACAACTAGAGCTCAAACCACTTCCTCCGCACTTGAGGTATAAATTTCTTGGCTTAAATGATACTTTACCAGTAATTATTTCTTCTTTGGTGAATGATGTGCAGGTGGAACAATTATTGAAAATCTTGAAGGAGCATAGGCAAGCCATTGGATGGACAATTGCAGACATTCGTGGGATCCCTGCTGGAATTTGTGAGCATAATATTCAACTGGAAAGTGAGACCAAACCGAGTGTGGAACACCAACGACGGTTGAACCCGTCAATTTAAGAAGTATTTAAGAAGGAAATAATCAAATGGTTGGATGCCGGGGTAGTCTACCCCATTGCTGATAGTTCATGGGTGAGCCCGGTGCAATGCGTGCCGAAAAAGGGAGGCATGACTGTGATTACAAATGAGAAAAACGAGCTTATCCCAACAAGAACAGTAACCGGCTGGAGGGTGTGCATGGACTATCGGAAACACAACAGTGCTACATGCAAGGACCATTTCCCTATGCCTTTTATTGATCAAATGCTTGATCGGCTAGCAGGAAAGTCCTTCTATTGTTTCCTTGATGCATACTCCAGCTACAATCAGATCAACATAGCATTGGAGGATCAAGAGAAGACAACATTCACATGCCCCTATGGAACATTTGCTTTTAGCCGGATGCCATTCGGTTTATGCAACGCTCCGGCCACATTTCAAAGATGCATGTTGTCCATCTTCTCCGACATGGTGGAGGATTTTCTTGAGGTCTTCATGGACGATTTCTCGGTGGTAGGTGAGTCTTTTGAGCATTGTCTTAGTAATCTTAAACAAGTGCTTAAGAGATGTGAAGAGACCAACCTTGTGCTGAATTGGGAGAAATGCCACTTCATGGTGGATGAAGGCATTGTGTTGGGACAAAAAATATCAAGGCATGGCATAGAGGTAGACAGGGCTAAGATAGAAATCATTTCTAAGCTTCCTCCACCCACTTCCGTCAAAGGTGTTCGTAGTTTTTTGGGGCATGGTGGGTTCTATAGGCGTTTCATCAAGGATTTCTCAAAGATTGCAAATCCTATGTGCAAACTCCTTGAGAAGGATACCAAGTTCGTGTTCGATGAGAAATGCCTCAAAGCTTTTGAGGAGTTGAAGCAAAAGCTCACCACGGCACCTATTATTGTCACACCTGATTGGTCACTTCCTTTCGAACTTATGTGTGACGCCAGTGGTATAGCCATTGGAGTAATGCTTGGCAGACGTCACAACAAAGTTCTTCACCCGATCTACTATGCCAGTAAAACACTTAATGGGGCGCAGATGAACTACACAGTGACTGAACAAGAACTTCTGGCCATTGTTTATGCTTTTGAGAAATTTCGTGCTTATTTGTTGGGCTCCAAAGAAATAGTGTACACAGACCATGCAGCTCTTCGCTATCTCATGGAAAAGAAGGATGCAAAGCCTTGGTTGATTCGATGGGTTTTGTTGCTGCAAGAGTTCGACTTTGAAGTAAAGGATCGGAAAGGAACTCAAAATCAAGTGGCGGATCACTTGTCAAGAGTTGAGGAAGCTGGGAGACCAAAGAGAGATCTGGAAATCAATGATGCATTCCTAGATGAACACATATTGGCCTTATCTAATACCTTTGCTCCTTGGTATGCCGACATCGCTAACTACTTAGTTAGTGACCTTATTCCGGAAGGGTTGGAGTCATATCAAAAGAAGAAGTTCTTGAGAGATTGCTGGAACTACTACTGGGAAGAGACTTTCTTGTTCCGTATTTGTGCTGACAACATCATCAGAAGATGCATGCCAGAAGAAGAAATGATGCAAATTCTAAAAGCTTGTCATGACTCATCGGTTGGGGGTCATCATAGGGGAAATAGAACAACGGCGAAGGTTTTGGAATGTGGTTACTATTGGCCTTTGATCTACCAGGATGCTAATCAATCGGTTAAGGCTTGTGACCAATCCCAACGACAAGGCCCAATCTCTAAGAGGCATGAAATACCAATGCATTTCGTGATGGAGATTGAAATCTTTGATGTTTGGGGAATTGACTTCATGGGCCCCTTTATAAGTTCATGTGGTATGAACTAATTTTAGTGGCTGTGGACTACGCGTCCAAGTGGGTAGAAGCAATTGCCCTACCAAACAATGAGGCACGGAGTGTGACCACATTTTTAAAGAAGAACATTTTCACTCGGTTTGGCACTCCCAGAGCCATTCTTAGTGATTGGGGTCGCATTTCTGCAACAAAGCCTTCAAAGTTCTCCTTGAAAAATATGGTGTCAAGCACAAGGTTGCTACACCCTATCATCCGCAATCAAGCGGTAAAGTGGAAGTTTCTAACCGGGAAATAAAGAGCATTCTAGAAAAAACGGTTAATGCAAACAGGACCGACTGGCCTAAGAAGCTAGATGATGCATTGTGGGCATACCGCACAGCATACAAGACCCCCATTGGTACGTCGCCTTATCAGCAAGCTTTTGGAAAAGCTTGCCATCTACCTGTGGAACTAGAGCACAAGGCTATGTGGGCCTTAAAAAGACTGAACATGGACTGGGTAGAAGCTGGAACTTTGAGGCTAACACAACTGAATAAAATGGAGGAATTCCGACTCCATGCTTATGAAAGTGCAGCAGTGTATAAAGAGAGAATGAAGTTTGTCCATGATAAAAAGATCCTGAAACGAGAATTCAAGGCGGGTGATTTGGTATTGCTTTTCAACTCCAGACTCAAGTTATTTCCGGGCAAGCTAAAATCAAAATGGTCTGGTCCATTTAAAGTAGTGGATGTCTCTCCCTTTGGAGCCGTAGAATTAGCATCGGAGGATGGGTTCCGAACTTTCAAAGTGAATGGCCAAAGAATCAGGCATTACTTGGGATCAGATGGTGAGAAGCATTTGGTGGAGCAGCTGGCTCTAAAAGATGGTCCATGCCAGACGATAGAGTAAATTCAGAGAAGTCTCAACTTCGTCGTGCCGCGATGTTAAATCAAGCGCTTCATGGGAGGAAACCCATGTGTGGTAACATTTACTTTTGTTGTTGTAAATTTCTTTAAGTTTTTGATAGATAGATTTACTCAAGCTATTTGAAGGGTGTGTTAGAATGCAGGAGTTTTCAAAAGGACACAATACTGGGAAAGAATGCCTGAAACGTGAAGAAAAACTACTATGTGACGGTTGCTGCACAAATGCGGTCACATTATCAATATGCGATCCGCATTTGTATCGCAAACTGAAGCAGAGAGTTGGGCTGAAATGGTTGACAAAACTGCGACAATGCAGATTGCGGATCGCATTTGCACTATGCGATCCGCATTTCTATCGCAAAAAGAAGCAGAGAGTTTGGTTCAACTTGTTGACAAAAATGTGACAAGGTATTTCATTCTACGGACCGCATTTGCACTATGCGATCGCAGTTCGCCTCGCACTTATACCCTCTCAACACCACATAACACATATGCGATCGCATATTGTGTTATGCAGTGACTTACCCATCGCATAATGCCAGGTAAGGCTCTGCATTCCCTCACAATTTAATCCTTCAAAACACCGCACAACAAAATAAAAAAATAAAAAAAATAACGAAAAGAAAAACGATCAGAGAAAAGAACGACCAGCAGCAAGCACAGTTCGAATCTTACCAAGGACAAAGATCTGTTTAAAAATCTCCATATTACTTGAAACCTTCTTCATTGGTACGTGTACTGATCTACTCGATTCTTAGCTTTGTTGTGTTTTCTTTAGTTTTTATTCTGCAATTTCTTTTTCGATTTTATGGCCTATCGTAGATGCTTGGGTATTTTTGGGTGATGGGTAGAGAAATCTAGGGCTTCCATTTATGGGGGGATGAACTAAATCGTGAAACCAAAGTCATTTGCGGCCCACAAAATCAAAATGTGGTTCGCATTTTGGCCGCATTCCTAAAACCCTAGGCACCTGAAGAAGATGATAAATGCGGTGCCATTTGCGGTTGCATAACAGCAAACGGGGGCAGAACACCTTGTTAACACCAGGACATCTGCGTAGGGTTTGCGATCGCAGATCTCACTTTGCGGTGGATTTGCGATAGCATTTGTGTTCAGCTGATTTGTCTGTGTACAAGTACTTTCTGCAATGGTTATGCGATTCGCATAGTGGTTATGTGATCGCATATTCCATCACAGAATGAAGTCCAATATTACACAGCTATGATTGCGACCAGTTTGCGGATCGCATAGTGGTTATGCGACCACAAACCATGCCGCATTCATTTAACTCTTTGTTGATTCTTTCTGTTTTCGTATCCTTAATGCTTACAATGTCGCTTACATTTTACCCTTGCACGTATATGTCACCTAACAAGAATGTCGCAAGAAAAAGGCCATCATCCGGTCGTAACACGTCACAGCCAAAACGTGTACGGACGGAACCAACTATGCCAAG
>MCJB01050410.1:0-35071 GCA_002018475.1 Nicotiana obtusifolia
ATATATATATATATATATATATTAGAATCTTCGAAAGAAAGACTTCTTCTAAAAAATATTTTTTGAATTTTGAATTTTCGAAGTCTTCCTTTCGAAAATTCCCCAAAAAATAAAATTCCTTGTTAGGAGCTTTCATGCTTTGATTTGTATAAGAGTAAAAAGAAAAAAAAATTGTTAGTGTATTTACTTTATTCGTGATCCTTCCGAACTACGCAAAGATCTGATTCACGTCTCCACATGATATGTAGGCAACCCACATCAGGTTCAATCGAATGATTTTGAAAAAAAAGTGAAAAAAAAAAAACAAAGAAAAAAAGTGTTCATTCTAACATGCTTGTTGTTTTGAAATAAGACCTGGTTAAAGGTGGTTGGTTTGTTAGTTTACAATGGCGAGTCACAAAAACAATCCAAGATCCCTCAGAAACCAAAGCATCTTCTCAACCAATGGAACAAGCACCATTGTTGTTGATCCACCAGGTCATGAAAAGGTAAGTAAACAAGTTGGTGGTGAAAATCAAAAGGAGAGGCAAATGTTGGTTGACTTTACCAGGTTTGAGCAATAGGACATGCCCTGCTCTGGATGATTTGATGATAGGGAGATATAAAAATTCTTTCAAGTCCTTTGGAAAAGTAATTGCTATGAAATTTCCCATGCCGTCAGTCCCGAAATCTGATAGCTAATATTGGGAACGATACGGTCAAAATGTCAAAATTTGAGTGATGAATCCAAAGCAATCTAAATGGTTGCATGTCGCAGTAATGCTGGTATGAAAATTTATGGCTAAGATGTTGTTTGGTAACTGGAAAGTCACTCCTCTTTTAGCCGTTAAGAAGACATGGTAGCTTATTTTATCATCTTTTATTCTTGTTTTTGTGTAAACAGACCCCTCTATCTTTTATTCAATAAAATGAAGTCAGTCATGTTGTGTCTATTTTGTGCATAGTTCTTTTTCCACTAATTCTAATGACATGACATGCATGCGGAATTTTCGGCTAGATTTTAGAAAATCAATCTAATCTCGAATTGGATAATTGAGAAAGATACACTTTTGAAGATGGATAAAGACATGAACCATTTGGAAAATAAGCATGAGTCAAGTTTACATGGAACCAAAGCAGTCATACTCATAGAAGTTAAGGATCATTACCTTTTGAATCATTGAGAAGATCGGGCTTTAAGGATGACCGGACGGTTGATCTTATTTAGCAAGAGATAGAAAGTGTTTTTCAAAAGAATGTGTATTTCATACAACTTGAAATGGACCAGTTAGGGTCGAAATGCATCCTCCTACGCCAAGACAAAATCCAAGAAAAGGTCATCCAAATTGACAAGGGTCATTCACTACGAGGAAAGTATTGCTAATACTGCTTTACACTGGACAAGACCAAGAAAGCAGACATGTCCATCAATGTTGTGATTGTGAAGAGATCATATGTTTATCATTCTCGAGGCTTGGAGGCCATTTTTCTGCTACCCAAACACTTTATACCATTCGTTACCCCTTATGAGCCGATGTCATTTTCTTTGAACCCCGTTCTCTTGGAATCAAGTGGAGAATCAAAAGTCCCAAAAAAAAAAAAAAAAAAAGAAGCAAAAAGGTCCATGTCCCAAGAGTACAAACTGCGCAATTCTTAGAAAGTAAAAAAATAAAGCAAAATGAAAAAAAAAAAAAAGAAAGAATGATGAAAAAGAAAAAGAAAGCCAACAAATCTTTAGGTCAAATGGTAGGAATTACGTTTGACCTGATTCATAAAAGGAAACGTAGACGGCCTTAAGGTTGGGTCCAACAAAAAAACAAAAACAAAATCCTCTTTGTATTTGAAACTGGGGCATAAGTTTTTATTTTTAGATTTTTGAAAGAGTCGATTCCAAGAGTTGTGAGTGTTCAAACCCATCACATTGAGTTTATTTTGAGCCTTCATGCTGCCCTTTCTTTCTAACCATATCCAAAAACCTTCCAAATAAAGATCTCCTTATCAGTTTTCGAGAAGGCTAAGCATGTCATGAAATGGGCAATGGTTATCATATGACGAACAAGGTCATGTTGCTTGCTCATGGAATTCAAAAAATAGAGAAAAAGAAAAAAAAATGAGAGTCTTTTCGGTGAAAATCTTCACTGGCACTTTAAGGTAATGGTAGGAGAGATAAATAAAATGAGAGAGACTTATTGCTGAAAACCCCTCGGGGTACCACTAGTCGAAGATGAGTCGTGAGTCTGATGCAAGTAATTGGAACAAAGATGCTCAATTTCAAAGCTCGAAGGAATGACAAGAGGAAAAGTTACATTAGTTTAATAATATCAGGCTGCTAAGTCTAAAATGCATGTCATGATCACTAAGGTTGGCTACCACACTCAGATGGGCCCCTTCTTTCCTTCCTTTTCCATAAAAGGAGCGTCTTTTTGTTAAAAATTGCTTCCTTCTATTTGTGCATAGCTTTGTCTTTTTTTTTTTTTTTTGTCTTTGATTCAGTACTCATCAAAACAAGCAAGAAAGAATTTCAAAATATGCTACCAGCTTTTCAGTTGCACAAAATAATTTGGCCAGCACACTCAGTTGTTATAGCCGACACATCTTGAGGATTTTTGCAGTATGAAGGTTCCCCCCAAAAGATAATCATGTGAGCCTACTTGGCTAAAGCAAGCAAAGATAAGACCGCAAAGTTAATCATGGGTTCCCATAGTACTAAACAAAAAATATTGAGTGTGCACATCATGCAAAATGTACATATCAAGTTGTGGTTCTGACAGACAAATTGCTCAAAAGCAAAAAGCATTCAAGATATCAGAAGAGGTCACCTAAGAAAAGATCTCTTTTTAGGATAAGATTGATTGAGAACAACATACAAATGGCACGGAGTGAAAAAGAATCAGGGTTGACATGGAGAAATAAAAGATCTCTTAGAAGCAACAACCGAGTCTCCGAGCAGTGTAGCCAACTACCAACGCAATTGGTCTTCCAAAAGTGAATGAGCAAAAAGCCAAGCTGCCAAAGACATTAAGGCAAAAAATCGACTACCACTTTTTAAAAAACTCACCAAAATTTTCTTTGTTTGAAATAGGAACAAATCGGTGCAGGGAAAGTGGCTAAAAAAAAAAAAAAAAAAGAGATGAAAAATGGAAAAGAAAAGGGAAAGAGAAGAGCCCTAAGGGAAGTCTCTCAAGCCTTTGCCTTTATTTGTCTTTTCAGTATGCATAAATCATGTCATTATTCTTCACATTTTCCTTCTAAGGTAACACATCCTAGTCTGAGACTTATTCATCCTAGGGTAAATATTTTCCTAGTCCGAGACCCTTCCTCCCAATAAGAAATCTTAGTCTGATGAATCTTTTTCCTAAGATAAAAAGATTTAGTCTGATGAATTTTCTCCTAGGATCAAAAGTCTGAGTCTGATGAATCTTTCTCCTAAGATAAAAAGCCCTAGTCTGATGCATCTTTTGTCACGATCCCAATTTTCCTCCGTAGGATGTCGTGATGACACCTAGTTTCTAAGACTAGGTAAGCCTAACAATTTTTGCGGAATAACTGAATATGAAGCTGAAACTAAAACCCCAACATTTGAAATAAATAAAACAAAAACTGCAACCTCTACCTCCCCCTCTAGCAGGAAGAGCATAGTATCTGGCCTGGCCTCCCCCTCTAGGGCGACCTTTACCTGCTCGACCTCCACCTGTAGCTGGCGGTGCAGGTGGAGTGGTAGTTGGTGCTATAATCGTAGCCTGAGGACCCGGTGGAGTATACGGTACTTGAGTGATCTATGGAGGTGCACCCCTCCTGAGTCTGGGGCAATCCCTCACCATATGACGAGTGTCTCCACACTCAAAACAAGCACTCGGAGGACGTGGCTGCGGTGGCTGGCTCAGGCCTGGTCGGCTGGACCGACCATTGGAAGCACCTCGTGCAGGAGGTGCACTAGACAATGGTGGCGCATAATAGCCCCTACCTTGACGAGCTGCAGCTGGGGCATGAGTACCACTATATGTGCCAGACTCTTGAGACCTCTTGGCCTCCCTCTCCTCTCTCTCCCGAGTCAACATACCCTCTAATCTCTTAGCGATCCCCACCACCTGTTGGTATGCAATGTCCATCTCCAACTCTTAGGCCATGATAAATCTGATACCGGGGTTGAGCCCCTCAATAAATCGACGAACCCGCTCCGGAAAAGTAGCAACCAAGGCTGGTGCATGCCTAGCCAAATCACTGAACCGGACCGCATACTCTGACACGATCATAGAACCCTAGCGCAACTGCTCAAAATCTGCGCACCATGAATCTTTGAGACTCTGGGGAACATACTCCCTCAAGAACATATCTGAGAACTGAGTCCAAGTGAGTGAAGCTGCCTCGATCGGACTACCCAACTCGTATGCTCGCCGCCACTGATAAGCCACTCCTCTAAGTTAGAACGTAGTGAAAGAAACCCTACTAGACTCTGCAACACCCATAGTACAGAGTGTACGGTGGTACTCCTCAAGAAAACCCTGGGCATCCTCTGACGCCAAGCCACTAAAAATAGGAGGGTGGTACTTCTTGTACCTCTCAAGCCTGTGCTGCTCCTCCTCAGAAACTGCTGCCCTAACCTCGGGCTGAACTGGGGCTACCGGCTGCATTAGTACAAGCTATAAAACCTAGTAGACCTGGATCCGCTGCTTTGGGGTACAGGCGGTGGGAGTCTATGCTCCTTCCCCAGCCTGAGATATGGCAGGAGAAAGTGGTATCAATCATGCCTGAACCAAAGTGCTGAATATGCTCAGAAACTGGGCAAGCGTCTCTTGGAGGGCTAGTGCAGTAACAGGCGTCTCAAGTGCCTGCCCTCCAACTGGAGCTACTAGCGGCTTCTCTGTAGTAGCTCATGCGGGTGCTCTGGCTGCACCTCGTGGACGTCCTTGACCTCAACCCCGGCCCCGGCCTCTCGCGGCCCTAATAGGGTGTGCGGGTGTCTGGTCATCCTTACTGATCCACGAGACTCTGTGAGAGAATAGAAAGAAAGAAATTTAGAGTCCGAAGTCAAAATCTCGCACAATAAGGAATCAAAAAAGTGAAGCTTTTCCTAACAGTTCCATAGCTTCCCCAAGATAAGTACAGACGTCTCCTTACTGATCCACGAGACTCTACTAAACCTGCTTGTGACTCATACCACCTATGAACCTAGAGCTCTAATACCAACTTGTCACGACCCCAATTTTCCTCCGTAGGATGTCGTGATGATACCTAGTCTCTAAGACTAGGTAAGCCTAACACTTTTTGCGGAATAACTGAATATAAAGCTGAAACTAAAACCCCAACATCTGAAACAAATAAAAAAAACTGCGATTCAAAATAGTTACAACTCCCAAAACCTGGTAGAAATAAGTCACAAGCTCTAAACAGAAGTGCTAAATATTTTTTCACATCAATGTCTAATGAGAATAAGGAAAACAACATAGTTAAGGTAGAGAGAGACTCCGAGGTCTATAGACGCTGGCAGATATACTTTGAAGTCTCCAAGCACGGGCTAGCTCACTGATACCTGTCCTGGTAGGAACAACCTGGATCTGCACAAAAAGATGTGCAGAAGCATAGTATGAGTACACCACAACGGTACCCAGTAAGTTTCAAGCCTAACCTCAGTAGAGTAGTGACAAGGTCAGGTCAGGGCCCTACTGAAAATATTAGAAAAAACAGGGCGAAAGATAAAATAATGTGATGAATGACAGAAAAATGTAACAATAGAAATTCACAGAAGATAACATCATAGAATTTAAGGAGATGATTATAATACGTAAGGAAATAAGAACCTTACAAGTTAAGAAACAACAACAACAACAACAACAACAACAACAACAACAGCAAATAGAGGTAAACAACAGGGGCACTCCCGAGGTACCACCTCGTAGTCCCAAAAGTGAATATCTCACAACGGCACAGCAAAAACCTAGTGTGAATAATGATAACCGCACACAGAAACCTCGTGCCATAATAACACTCCGCAAGGTAGAAACCCCGTGCCACAATAACACTCAGCATGGCAGAAATCTCGTGCCACAATAACACTCCGCACGACAGAACCTCGTGCTACAATAAAATTCCGCACGATAGAAACCTCATGCCACAATAACACTCCGCACGGCAGAAACCTCGTGCCACAACCAAACAGTTATCTCAACAAAAGATCACGGAAACAACACCTAACAAATGGAACAATGAAATTACAGCAAGGAATCCTACAGTTAAAGAATGAATATGAAATCAAAGGAAACAGGTATTTCAACTAAGCATGTTGCACAAATTGCAAGTAAGAGATAAGACACGTGGACATGTAACATTAGGCTAAACATGATGACTACACGTGCTAGAGTACTCAATTAAGGGAATAAAAAGGAACTATTTACCAAAAAACCCAGATTTTCAACATTTAGCCCGATTACGCACTCGTCAGCTCGCGTACACGGCTTTCTCGTATTGCAAATACCATAATAGTACCAAATCCTAAAGAGAATTTCCCCCACATAAGGTTAGACAAGTCACTTACCTCAAACCTCGCTCAATCAATCAATAAGAAGACCTTTGCCTCGATTTTCCAACTCCGATCGGCTCAAATATAGCCAAAATAATTTCATACTATAAATATAACTATAAGAAACAAATTTAAATAATGAAACTACGACTTTAGCAAAGAATTGAAAAATCGCCCCAAAAAGTCGACCCGGGCCCACGTCTCGGAAATCGGGTAAAAGTCACAAAATCCGAACACTCATTCAACCACGAGTCTACCCATACCAATATTACTCAAATCCGATACCAAAATCTCAATCAAAACCCCAAAATTTGGTCTAAGAACTCAACATCTTCTTCCCCCAATTTCTCAACCAAAATCCTTAATTAAATGAAGAAATTAATGATAGATTAGTGGAATATAATCAACAATGAGTCAAGAATCCTTACCCAAATATTTTCTCTGAAAATCTCCCAAAATCTCACCTTAATTCGAGCTCCCAAAGTCCCAAAATGTAAATGGGAGCAAACCCTCGATTTTTGAAATTTAATATGCTGCCCAGGCATTTCTTCTTCGCAAACGCGGAAGTTGCCTCGCATTCGCGAAGCACAAAAAGTTACAGTCTAACAAAACCTTTTACGTGAAGGCGAGGGCCCCTCTCGCAAACACGGCTTCCCCCAAGCCTCCGCAAATGCGGTGCTTCACTCACGAACGCGTAGGCATAAAGCCTGATGCCCCACTGACCATACCTCTACGCGAATGCATAGACCCTCTCGGGAACGCATAGACTTGAGACTCCAAAGCTTCGTGAATGGGGGACCTACATTGCGAACGCGAAGGCTACATTTCCAGCAACACTCAAGCTCCTCTACGTGAACGCGGGAGCACCTCCACAAACGTGTAGAAGGAAACCAGACACCAGAAAAATTTGAAGCTTCAGCCATTCCTTAAGCTTCAACTCTACACGACCATACCTCTACGGGAACGCATAGACCCTTTCGCGAATGCGTAGACATTAGAATCCAAAGCTTCGCGAATGCACGACCTACATCGCGAACGCGAAGGCTACATTTCCAGCAACAGTCAAGCTCCCCCACACGAACGCGGGAGCACCTTCGCGAACGCGTAGAAGGAAACCAGACACCAGAAAAATTTGAAGCTTCAGCCATTCTTTAAGCTTCAACTCGATCTGTTAACCATCTGAAATCACCCCGAGGCCCCCCGGGACCTCAACCAAACCTACCAACAAGTTATAAAACATCATACGAACGTAGTTGAGCCTTCAAATCACATCAAAAAATGCTAAAACCATGAATCACACCCCAATTCAAGCTTAATGAACTTTAGAACTTCAAACTTCTACAAACGATATCGAAACCTATCAAATCAAGTCTGATTGACCTCAATTTTTGCACACAAGTCATAATTGACATTACAAACCTACTCCAACTTCCATAATCAGAATTCGACCCTGATATCAAAAAGTCCGCTCCTGGTCAAACTTTCCAAAATTCATCCTACTTTCCAACTTTCACCATTTGACGCCGAAATGACCTACGGACCTCCAAATCAACATCCGGACATGCTCCAAAGACCAAAATCACCCTACGGAGCTATTGGAACTGTCAAAACTCCATTTTGGAGTCGTCTTCACACAATTCAAACTACAGTCAATTCATAGAACTTAAACTTCCAATTTAGGGACTATGTGTCCAATTCACTCCGAAACCAAAAACCAAATCTCCCGGCAAGTCACGTAACCAAAAAATGAAATGGAGGAAGCAATAACTAGGGGTTCGGGGCTAATACTCTCAAAACGGCCGGCCGGGTTGTTACATCTTTCTCCTTGGATAGAAGTCTTAGTCTGATGAATCTTTCTTCTAGGATAGAAGTCTTAGTCTGATGAATCTTTCTCCTAAGATAAAAAGACCTAGTATGATGAATTTTCTCCTAGGATCAAAAGTCTTAGTCTGATGAATCTTTCTCCTAAGATAAAAAGTCCTAGTCTAATGAATCTTTCTCCTACGATAGAAATCTTAGTCTAACGAATCTTTCCCCTAAGATAAGAAATCTTAGTCTGATGAATCTTTCTCCTAAGATAAGAAAACCTAATTTGATGAGTTTTCTCCTAGGATAGAAGTCTTAGTCTAATGAATCTTTCTCCTAACATAAAGCTATTAGTCTAATAAATCTTTCTCCTAAGATAAAACGTTGTAGTCTGTTGAATTTTCTCATAACATAGAAGTCTTAGTCTGATGAATTTTCTCCTAGGATAATTTTAAGAAAAAAGGAGAAGAAGTTCATATTATTTTATATAAAAAATAAAAATAAAAAGAAAGAAATTTAATTGTTCATACCCTTAGAAAATAAGCATTGGGGCAATTTATTTTTAAAAAATTGATTTTCTCAACAAAAAAAAAAACACAAGAAAACACAAAAAAAAAAAAAAAAAAAAAAATCCTTTGTTAGCATATGGTACACCATTCCCTAGAGGCAACTCTCAACATAGGGTATATAAATCCCTAGTTGTGTCTTTCTTTTGACAAAGGGTACATCATTCCCTGGTTGTATTTTGAAGGGTACACCACTTCCTGATTATATTTCTCAACATAGTGTCACGACCCGGATTTTTCACCCTCGAGAGTCGTGATGGCGCCTACTAGTGAAAGCTAGGCAAGCCAATCAACCGAATTATTTGCCTTGTTGCCATTTTTAAATTCAGTACAACTTAAAACCAACAATTAAATAACAGCATAACTTAACGAGCGTAATAATAAAATTTCAGACTTTAAAGTACCGCTAATAAAATCTCCTTAACGAAATTACCCAAGATTTGGTGTCACAACTTCACAGACTGTCTAAGAGTACTACAAATAAGGGTCTGAAAGAAATAACAAGGTAGTGTCTCTGGGACTACATAAAATAAACAAGTAGAATAGATAGCGGGAGACACCAAGGCCTGTGGACGCCTGCAGGACTACCTCGGGTCGCATGATAAGCAAGAAGCTGGAAGCTCAATACGGTCCAAAATCTGCAGCGCTGGGATCTGCACAAAAGAATGCAGAGTGTAATATCAGCACAACCGACCCCATGTGCTGGTAAGTGCCTGGCCTAACCCCGGCGAGGTAGTGACGAGGCTAGGACCAGACTTCAGATAGACCTGTGCAGTTATATATATACACACATCTACAGTGGAAAGATAGAAGTAATTAAACAATTAAAACTGGGGAAGGGAAACATGCTTCGGGGTAGCAGATAAAACAGATCATCAAAGAATAATAAGGAAACTACAATTTAACTTCTAACACGAATAAAGAGAAATACAAGCAACTTTCACTTTCAGTTCCATCTTGTTGCAGGCGTGCAACCCGATCCCATTTCTCATATCTTGTGGTAGGCGTACCACCCGCTCCCATTTCATTATATCTTGTGGTAGGCGTACCACCCGCTCCCATTTCATTATATCTTATGGTAGGCGTACCACCCGCTCCCATTTACATCATATTTTTGTGGTAGGCGTACCACCCGCTCCCATTTACAAGTCATCTCAAAAATCACAAGAAATCCCGGCAAGGGAAAAAAAGCAATATAATAACTTCCCAGCAAGGGAACAATAATATTAAAGCAACTATCCCGGCAAGAGAGAATCAGCTATAACCAAACTTAACTCAACTTCTACTCAGTTCAACTAATGACAATACTCAATTATAATTAAAGTCCACGATAAATAAACTAAATTCTTTCTCAACATCGAGAATCATCAATTAAGGCTTTCGTAGTATCATTTAAGAACACAACAACTATCCATTTAAGAATCACGGTCATGCTCGACACCAACGTATAGATACTCGTCACCATGCCTATACGTCGTACTTAACAAGAAGCAATAAACAAATAGGACACAACTCCTAATCCCTCAAGCTAAAGTTAGACCGGATACTTACCTCGCTTTGCAACCAAATTCAAGATTCCAACAAACCGTCGCCTTGAAACTTTGTGTCCGAAGGCTTCAAATCTTTGGTGATACTTCACAAGCGTCAAAGGCACTGAAAATTAATGATCGCGAGTTGAAGAAAGTACAACCTCGCTAACGGAACGTTCCCAACCTTGAAACGTCTGAGGCAAAGAAGAAGGTGAAGATTGCAGAGAAGAGACTGTCGATGATTGCAGATACCGCAACGCTAAAGAAATCTTTGGTCCTATCTACCAAATCCCGTATGCAAACGAACAAATAGACGATGAAACAGGAAAAGTACGAGATGGGTATGCGTAAAACTCCATTTCCATTGATTCTTTTGTACAATCAACAACTCTTCCAACAAAAAGGTTGTCTTTTGATACAAATATTACTAAGCTTATAAACGTAAAACTCAATTACATGTATTTGTGCAAGTCCTATTGTTTGTTATTTAAGGTGTTTAAAAGCTTATTTGCTAAAAAAAAGAGAACTCATCGAATTTATAGCTTAGGAAAGAGGAAAGGAAAAGACCTTCTTTTTTATCGAATGAATTGTATATATATGTTTAGCTTGTTTTGCAAAAATTCAAAGGGAAAGATCGAAAGTGGAGCTTGTCTCTGAATGAAAGAAATGAAAAAAGAAAGAGTTTTGATGTGTGTGTGCAGATGATCGTGTGTGTGTGTGTAAAGTGAGAGACGTGAGAAGTGGGGGGTTAGGGAAAAAAGATTCTGATGGGTTTGGGGAGAGGGGATCATGGGGTTAGTTAGGATACGAAGAAATGTTTGTTTGTTTTTTTTTTATTTATTAAATGGCTATAACTTGAGCTCGGGACCTCAAAATTTAATTCCGGACATACGCCCAAGTCCTAAATCACGATACGGACCTACTTGAACTATCAAAATACTTATATAGGTCCGTCTACTAAAAACGTTGACGGAAATCAACTCACTTGAGTTTTAAAGCTCTATTTCACATTTTAATCTTTCCACATAAAAATGTTCTGAAAAATTATATAGACTGCACATGCAAATCGAGGTGAGGTAAAAAGGAGGTTTTTAAGCCTCGGAACACTGAATTCAATCTAAAAACAAGTGATGACCCTTTGGGTCGTCACACATAGGGTACACCAATCTCTAGTTGTGTTTTCTTCTTGACATAGGGTACATCATTCCTTAGTCGCATATTAGTATATAATGCATCATCCCTTAGTTGCATTTTTCAACATAGGGTACACCAATCCCTAGTTGTGTTTTTTGGACATATGTTACACCATTCCCTAGTCGCATGTTAGTATATGATGCACCTTCCCCTAGCTACATTTCTCAATATAGGGTACACCAATCCCCAGTTGTGTTTTTTTTTTTTCGACATAAGGTACACCATTCCTTAGTTGTGTTTTTCCTTTTGACATAGGGTACACCATTCCCTAGTTGCATATTAGTATATAGTGCATCATCTCATAGCTACATTCCTCAAATAGGGTATACCATTCCCTAATTGTGTTTTCCTTTTAACATAGGATACACAACCCCTAGTCACATTTTATTATTAGGATACACCGCTCTTGATTGCATTTTTTAACATAGGGTATACCAATCTCTAGTTGTTTTTCTTTTTACAAAGGTTACACCACTCCCTGACTCTTCTTTTTCTCTAAATTTTAAAAAAAAAATCTAGTTTACAACTTTTGCTAATAACTCCCAAAATTTTCCTAATACAAATCGGGGCAGAAAAATTTTGTTCGCTTTGTTTGTCTGTGATGTCTTGCAGGTTTCCCCGCAGGATGCAGGTTTGATATCCAAGAATCAAGTTCCAAACTCTGATTGATAAAAGAAGTTTGTTTGAGCACGAAGACGGTTGGGGTCAAGCTTTGACGTAATGCACAAATCGACCAGCATCTGAAAATCCATCTTCTCGGCTTCTAATTAAGCAGTGAACATTCAAAACTTAATCAAAGTCTCAATTCAAGCTCAAAGCTTCAAGAATCAATCTTCAATTTCAAGGCACCAATGCAGGTCAACAAGCCCCAACATCAAGGCACCTACCTCCAAGTGCGGGTTGGCGAGCTTCAAGACACCCATCTTCCAACTCGGGTTTGCGAGATCTCAAGTGAAGATACAAGACACAGGATACAAAAAAAATATAGGATCTTATATTTTTTTAATGTAATTTTCTTTTCATTTTGATGAAATAAATAGGACTGTGAACCGGAGCCTCGACGGAACCTCACTCGACTCTCCAACCCATCATTCCAATATTCTACTCCAACTACACATGCTCTGATTCCCTTATAACTCGGGATATGTAGGCTGTCTAAAACCAAGAGTCAGTCGTATCCTTTCCCTTTTCTTTTCCTTTTGAATAACAGTTTGATAAAAAATTATTCACTCTATTCACTTTCTTTCTTGAAAACTCTTCTTTTTTCCAAGCAAAGAGGGGCATGTGAGCACCTAATTTTTTTACCACACTCGAGTTTATACCCTTTGTTTAATATTTTCTAGGTTTAATTTTGATATTTTAACATTTATGTTATTTTTATTAGTAGGCTTTATTAGAGAATACGTAATATTTTTAATACAGTCTATGACATAGAGGTCGGAAGAATTTATTTTAAGCACGGACCAAATCTAATTAAAATACTTCCTACATTCCCTATACTATTTCTTTGTCCCATCACTCACTCACTACACTATTTACTTGTTCCATCACCCCACTCCCTACACTATTCCCTTGTCCCATGATCCATTCCCTACATTCTTCCTCCCTTTTAATATTATAGACATAATCTCACACACATAGATTAGACATACACATATATCTTTTTCCGCTCACACAAGTAGAGGAGGGCTCATTTTAAAGAGAAGAAATGAGTATACAAAAAAAGAAGAAAAACGGCAGTAGCCATTTTCCAACCTTAGACTAACCATAAATCACTCTTTTTTACCACGAAGCTCAACCCTTTAGCTAGAGAAGCTTTCATAAACTTTGGCTTCAAACGGAATACCATCTTTCATTTTCAAGAGTTTCTTCATACCGGATAGCTCTGTTTCAACATGGGTTTTACATGAAATAGCGATGAGTTTGAGAGTTTCCGTCGAGGTCACCGGTTTGGCTAAGCTTCGGTCCTAGTTCTCGTTCATCATACTACTACAGTAGTAACAGATGAAACTTTTGCTGTAATAAAGGTCCAATCTTTTTAACATTTTTTGTCCATTTCATTGCCTTTTAACTTTGATATGTGATTTGGTGTATGATTTTAATGTTATGTATAAGTGTTAATCGGTGTGTTTTGTTTGATGATATTATCCGTTTCTCACTTTTTTTAATTAGTTAATGCAAGATTTTATTTTAATTTTTTAGTATATATTTTCTATTTGAATGGAACTCTTTTGCATTTGAATTAGTGATGTTTCGTCTCTTGTTAAATTAGTTCTTCGTAATACTAGTTAGTTTATTTGATGGGCTTTTAGTAAGTGATAAAATATCAAAAACAAATTATCTATTTGTTTGCTTATTTAGTATTTTTGTTTGTGAGTTATTAATTTATATTTGACTTAGATTGGAATGATTTTGTTTTTAGTATGATATTATTCATGTGCCGACTGAATGGAAAGGTTTGGTTGATGATTGATATGGCCTTGACATTAAATAAGAAAATGGGCCGTGAAATTTTATGGTTAAAATAGAAAGGTAATTATCAGGCCCAATGTAACAATGTAGCTGGCCACTTTTGTTCCATAAACAAAGGTTGTAATGTAAATAATTAACTTTAGAGTTTATATAATTAGATGCATTTTAAATGCTTGCCCAAGTTTAATTATTATATGTTAGTGAAGTAAAATTTAATAGCGTGATGTTTAACATTCACGGACTCGCTTGCGTAGCGTGATGTTTAACATTCACGGACTCGCTTGCGTAGCGTGATGTTTAACATTCACGGACCCGCTTGCGTAGCGTGATATTTAACATTCAATAAATTAATTCAATAATTTGTACCATATCCAATAGCTTTAAATAGTCCTAATTTTATTAATCCCCATAATCGCGGATTCGCTTGCATAGCGCGATAGTGACACCTTCAAGCACAAATGTAGTAATTTCTCAAATGTACAACAAATAATTGATTGTCATGATTTCGGATTCTCTTGTGAGGCGCGATTATGATAAGTTAATTAATTTTGTTTTCGATCACGCATTCGCTTGCGTAAAGTATTTATAACAACGTAATATTATCCAAATCATTCTTCAATTATTCACTGATTCGCTTACGTAGCGTGATGTTTAACATTCAATAAATTAATTCAATAATCTTGTACCATATCCAATAGCTTTAAATAGTCCTAATTTTATTAATTCTCATAATCGCGAATTCGCTTGCGTAGCGCGATAGTGACAACCTCAAGCACAAATAGAGTAATTTCTCAAATGTACAACAAATAATTGATTGTCATGATTTCGGATTCGCTTGCGAGACGCGATTATGATAAGTTAATTAATTTTGTTTTCGATCACGCATTCGCTTGCGTAGCATGATTATGAAAACGTAATATTATCCAAATCATTCTTCAATAATTCTTAATCAAGAAATAAAAACGCATAGGTAAAACATGAAAACCAAATAAAGGACAGTTTGTTCAAAATTAATTCAAGCCAATCCTAATCAATAAAAGCGATTGTTCTGGAAGCACGAGACTCGGGGAATGCCTTACACCTTCTCCTCGGTCAACAAAATTCCTTACCCGGACTTTGTTTTCGCAGACCAACATGAAAATAGTCAAATATTCCTTTGAACAGGGATTCAAATAAAAAGTGACTTGGAACACCCAAAAATCAATTTCACGTGGCGACTTTGAAAAATAAAATAATCCCTATTTTAAATTGTCACTTTAATTGAAAAAACTCTTTAACCCTTAACCATAAAATACATATATTTCGAGGGTAGAAAAGGGGTGTGACAGCTCTGACGACTCTACTGGGGACAAAGAATTCGAGCTTGTACATGTTGACTTTTATTTGGATTTATAAATTTTTGTATATATTGTGATTTATTTGGAACCTAATGTGCTACATGTCCACCTTCTACCGCTTTTATATTGTTGAACCGTACATATGAATTGTCTCCTCATGCACCCTTCTTTGAGTCTTCTTGATAAATTAAAATTGAGCATTTGCTTGACATAGCCCGCTTTCTTTGAGATTGAAAATATTTTTAGATTCTGAGTTTTCTTTTTAATTTCCGAAAGAAAAATTTTTGAAGAAAAACAAAAATATTGTGGAATTCAAAGTTTTTTTGTTTTTTTTTTTTTTTTTGAACTTTCTAGATTTGATGTCTCCAAGAAAGATCTAAAGGAAACTATTTTTGGATTTTTAAAAATTGGGGGCCGGACCCGATGAGAGTTGCCTACATATCTCACATCCAGTGAGAATTAGAGCATAGTTCGGTGTAAAAATTGAAGTGAAACTAGCTATTCTTTTCGTTTTTGATTTTCATAAAAATTAACCTTGACTACCATACGCACCAAGGTACCTGTTCTAAATAGAACTTGGCCCCTTTGCTGAGTCCTGCTAAGTCAAATGCACGTGATGCAAATAAAGTGAACCTACTAGGGATATCCGGCATAAAGTTTGTTCTTCTACGTTTAAATCCTAGTGGAGAAGGTATCTAGAATGGCTTATTGAGCGAACAACTCAAGCCGGGGAGGGTGAGCGTACCGATAGCATTACTTTCCGGTTTAGCTGGTCGTGCTCCCCGCCTAAAACAAATGTGACTAAAATCCTTCGCCGGGTGACAAGCGCCTCTTCTATCTAAAAGAAAGCGGGCTATGTAAGCAAATGACCAATTTTAATTTATCAAGAAGCTCAGAGGGGGTGCGTGAGGAGACAATTCATATGTACAATTCAACAATATAAAAGCGATAAAAAGTGGACAAGTAGCACATTAGGTTCCAAATAAATCATATTATATACAAAAATTAATAAAGCCAAATAAAAGTCAACATGTACAAGCTCGAATTCTTTGTCCCAGTAGAGTCGCCAGAGCTGTCACACCCCTTTTCTACCCCCGAAAGATATGTATTTTATGGTTGATGGTTAAAGACTTTTTCTAATTAAAGTGACAATTCGAAATAGGAATTATTTTATTATTCAGAGTCGCCACTTGGAATTTATTTTGGGGTGTTCCAAGTCACCTTTTATTTGATCCCTATTCAAAGGGAGATTTGACTCTTTTCATGTTGTTCTGCGAAAATAAAGCCCGGGTAAGGAATTTTGTTGACCGGGGAGAAGGTGTAAGGCATTCCCCGAGTCCGGTGGTTCTAGCACCGTCACTTTTATTGACTAATATTGGCTTGAATTAATTTTGAACAAACTGTCCTTTATTTGGTTTTCATGTTTTACCTATCCGCTTTTATTTCTTGATTAAGAATTATTGAAGAATGATTTGGATAATGTTACGTTGTCATAATCATGCTACGCGAGCGAATGCGTGATCGAAAACAAAATTAATTAACTTATCATAATCGTGCCTCGCAAGCGAATCCGAATTCATGACAATCAATTATTCGCAGTACATTTGAGAAACTACTCTATTTGTGCTTGAGGTTGTCACTATCGCGCTACGCAAGCGAATTCGCGATTATGAAAATTAATAAAATTAGGACTATTTAAAGCTATTGCATATGGTAAAAGATTATTGAATTAATTTATTGAATGTTAAACATCACGCTATACAATCGAATCAGTGAATTATTGAAGTGATTTGGATAATATTACGTTGTCATAACCACGCTACGCAAGCGAATGCGTGATCGAAAACAAAAATTAATTAACTTATCATTATCGCACCTCGCAAGCGAATCCAAAATCATGAAAATCAATTATTTGTAGTACATTTGAGAATATACTACATTTGTGCTTGAGGTTGTCACTATCACGCTACGCAAGCGAATTCGCGATTATGGGGATTAATAAAATTAGGACTATTTAAAGCCATTGGATATGGTACAAATTATTGAATTAATTTATTGAATGTTAAACATCACGCTACGCAAGCGAGTCCGTGAATGTTAAACATCACGCTATTAAATTTTACTTCACTAACATATAATAATTTGACTTGGGCAAGCATTTAAAATGCATCTAATTATCTAAACTCTAAAGTTAATTATTTATATTACAACCTTTGTTTATGGAACAAAAATGGCCAGCTATATTATTACATTGGGCCTGATAATTACCTTTCTGTTTTAACCATAAAATTTCACAGCCCATTTTTTTATTTAATGTCAAGGCCATATCAATCATCAACCAAACTTTTCCATTAAGTCGGAAAATGGATAATATCATACTAAAAACAGAATCACTCAAATCTAACTCAAATATAAATTAATAACTAACAAACAAAAATACTAAATAAGAAAACAAATAGATAATTTATCTTTGATATTTTATCACTTACTAAAAGCCCATCAAATAAACTAACTAGTATTACGAAGAAGTAATCTAACAAGAGACGAAAGGTCACTAATTTAAATGCAAATTGAACAAGTTCCATTCAAATAAAAAATGTATGCTAAAAAAATAAAGTGTTGCATTAACTAATTAAAAAAAGTGAGAAACGAATAATATCATCAAACAAAACACACCGATTAACACTTATACATAACATTAAAAATCATACACCAAATCACATATAAACGTTAAAAGAAAATGAAATGGATAAAAAATGTATAAAAGATTGGACCTTTATTACAGCAAAAACTTCTTCCGTTACAACCGTAATAGTATGATGAAGGAGAACTAGGACCGAAGCTTAGCCAAATCGGTGACTTCGACGAAAACTCTCAAACTCGTCCCCGTTTCACGTAAAACTCATTTCGAAAAAGAGCTATCCGGTATGAAGAAACTCTTGGAAATGAAAGATGGTGTTCCAGTTGAAGCCGAAGTTTATGAAAGCTTCTCTAGCTAAAGGGTAGAGCTTGGTGGTAAAAAAGAGTGATTTGTGATTAGTCTAAGGTTGGAAAATGGCTACTGCCGTTTTTCTTCTTTCTTGTCTACTCATTTCTTCTCTTTAAAATGTGCCTTCCTCTACTTGTGTGAGTGGAAAAAGATATATGTGTATGTCTAGTATGTGTGTGAGATTATGTCTATAATATAAAGAAGGGAGGAAGAATGTAGGGAATGGATCATGGACAAGGGAATAGTGTAGGGAGTGGGGTGATGGGACAAGTGAATAGTGTAGTGAGTGAGTGATGAGACAAGGAAATAGTATAGGGAAGGTAGGAAATAATATTATTAGATTTGGTCCGTGCTTAAAATATATTGTTCCAGTCTCTATGTAGTAGACTGTGTTAAAAATATTATGTATTCTCTAATAAAGCCTACTAATAAAAATAACATAAAAGTTAAAATATCAGATTAAACCTAGAAATATTAAATACAAAACGGTAGAAAACTCGAGTGATAAAAAAATTAGGTGCTTACAGAACTAAGAAATTATGGCTTCTCGCATGTTGCGAAACATTTAGTGAGCGGTAAATAGATTACTTTCCATTGATAGGTGACTCAACTGTAGGAGCTGAAACTTAGGAATATTTTTTCCTTTATTTTGTTTGATTTAGTTTCCTTTGATAGAGTCTTGTGTGAGTGTATAAATATCTTGTATTCGTGAATAGGATACAGAAAGTTATTCTCTCTATTACATGGTATCAGAGCCACGTCAAAGATAGGATTAATACCTCGTTGAAGTTGGCGTGTGTAAGCCTTACGCGCCGGCAGAAGTTTTCCTGCAACGCTCTATCCGGCAGGGCGTAGAGGCGCGTGATACATCGGTTTTGTGTTTGGTTTTGTCCCGATATTGCCTTTCTATTTCAAGTCAGGCTTTAGTGGTTTGTGATCAACAAACCACGGATGTCCCTATTTGCTCAAGCAGAAACTGTCCATCTTATCTCTCTCTGGAAGATTTGAAACCTTTCTTTTGTCATCATATTTGGATGATCTTGTGTTTGAATCGTAATAAGTCCTGGGGCGTAATTATGTGTCTTGTGTATACGGGTGAAATCAGGGCTAATGCACACCCTGATTTCCCGGTGGATCAAACGAAGTAAGAGTATGAATATATGAGATCGAAATCGAAGCTGGGAATTCTTTGTATCGAGGCCTGAACGGAGTGCTTGCCATCAGACCTTCTTGATCATTTGTGTTGAATCAATCCACATATCCTTAAAATCGCATACAAATTTAATTGTTATCCGTTTAAGGGTAGACATCTTGATTTGCTGCTTCAATTGATTTTGGCATTTGGCAGTGCTTGAATTTGGTGTCCTCTTTATGTTCATTAGCATTTGGTATTATCTTATTTGGTGGTGAAGAGCTACCTTGGCTCATCACTTTGGTTTATTTGGTCAAGTTGCTGCCTGATTTCACTCCTTGTTGGTCGATTTAACTTATTAGTTTGGTAGAGAAGCTTTTAGTTTTGTCTACTTTAATTGTGATATTGATTTTCTCTAAAAGTTGGTAAGACTTTGACTTGGCCTCTCTCTGGTTGGCTCTGTTGAGGAGTTGATTTTACTACAAAGCTTGTCGATTTCTTTGATCGTAAGCGTTAGTTCGAAAAAAAAATGATAGCTATAAAAAGTAAGCAAGGGAAATAATGCTAAAACTCCTGGTCCAACAATCTTGGTTTCGGATAAGTTTTTAAAATTCCTTCAATATCAGAAATCAATTAAGGAATCTTCTTCAGTTACTGCTTTTGCTGGATCAGATAAAACATGTCTTATCACTTCTTCAAATAAATGGGTGACTGATTCAGGTACCACAAATCACATGACATGTAATCCAAATATTTTATCTAGCTTTCTCCCCAGTTATTGTAGCTGATGGATCAACTTGTAGCAGTATTAGATCTGGGACTGTTAAACCAACTTCCTCTATTACCCTGTCATCTATGTTAAGTCCACCAAATTTGGCCTTTATTTTGATTTCTGTTAGTAAAATCACTAGAGGTTTTAATTGTTATGTCGCATTCTTTCCCAGTCATTGTTTGTTTCTAGATATTACAACGAAGCAGGTTAATGGTAAAGGATATTTTTCCGGTGATCTCTACATCTTTGATGAATGTAAGCCATAGTCTGTTGCATGCTCTAATGTCGTGTCTCCTTTCGAAGCACATTGTCGATTGGGACATCCCTCTCTACCTTTTTGAAGAAGCTCTATCCTCAGTTTCAGAATATTTCTTCATTGGACTTTAAGTCATGTCGGTTTGCAAAACACCACCACAGCTCAATAGGTCCAAGGATTAATAACCGGGTTGAGCCAGCTTTTGAATTAGTTCATTCTGACGGTTAGGGATCATGCCTTGTAGTATTCAAATCTAGGCATAAGTATTTTATCACTTTTGTAGATAATTTTTCTCGAATGACTTGGATTTATTTTATGAAGTTACTCACTTTTGTGCATTCTGTGCTGAAGTCAAAACTCAATTCAATACTTCCGTGCGTATTCTAAGGAGTGATAACGCTAAAGATTACATGTCAGAATTATTTCAGTCTTACGTGAGACAACAAGGTATTCTCCATCAATCTTCATGTGTTGATACACCCTCCCAAAATGGAGTTGCAGAGAGGAAGAATAGGCATCTACTTAAGACAGCTCTGGCACTTTTGTTCCAAATGAAGGTTCCTAAACAGTTTTGGGCTGATGCGACCTCAACAGCTTTTTTCTTATTAATCGCATGCCATCTGCGGTGCTCTTTGGCGAAGTGCCCTATAGTGTTCTTTTTCCAAAAAAGTCACTACTTTCGGTGGAACATAAGGTATTTGGAATCACATGGTATGTTCGTAATGTTCGACCATCTGTTACTATGTTGGATCCCAAAGTATTGAAGCGTGTTTTCCTGGGCTATTCTCATCTTTAGAAGGGGTATCAGTGTTACTCTACTGAACTTGGCAAATATCTGGTGTCAACTGTTATAGTATTTTCAGAGACTGCACCATTGTTCTATGCACCTCCTATTTTTACGAGTCAAGGGGAGGATGATGAGTGGTTAGTCTGTCAGATTACCCGTGCTTTGACAGAACAATCCAATGATGTTGTTCCTCTATCTCCCAGTTCTTCTATTAAGCACCAATCGACTATTGTGCCCTTTGAACCTACTCCATTTATGCTAAAAAGACCGTCAATTTTTCAAATTTATTCGAGGAGAAAAGAGAACTATGACACAAGTCGTGCACCAATTTCTTCGTCATTAGATCCCCCACCACCTGATCCTTCCGAAAACCTTGACCTCCCTATTGCCTTCGCAAAGGTACTCGTACTTGCAAATCCACATGTTTCATTGCTAATTTTGTTACGTCTAGATCTTTGATTGCCTCTCTAGACTCCATATATGTGCATAAAACAAGGGAGGCTTTGAATCACCCTAGATGTACTAATGCAATGCTTGAGAAAATACTTGCCTTAGAGGTAAATCACACGTGGATTTGGTGGATTTAACCGAGGGAAAGAAGCCAATGAGATGTAAGTGGGTCTTCACAGTTAAAGTTAATCCAGATGATTCCGTGGCGAGACTTAGGGCCAGACTTGTGGCTAAAGGATATGCTCAGACTTATGGAGTGGATTATTCAGACACCTTTCTCCAGTTGTCAATCTCGCTTCTGTTCGCTTGTTCATCTCTCTAGTTGCTTCTGAAAATTGGCCTTTACATCAGTTGTATATCAAGAATGCATTCATTCATGATAATCTTCAAGAGGAAATGTATATGGAGCAACCACCTGGTTTTGTTGCTCAGAGGGAGTATGGAAAAGTCTGTTATTTGAAGAAGTCATTGTATGGTTTAATCTAAAATCCTCGGGCTTGGTTTGGAAAGTTTAGTGAGGTAGTTTAGGAGTTTGGGCTGAAAATGAGCAAATAGTATCACTCAGTGTTCTACCATCAATCAGTAGCTGGTATTATCCTCTTTGTGGTATATGTTGATGACATTGTCATGACAAGAAGTGATTATGCAGGGATCTCTTTCCTCAAGTCTTTCTTGCACACTAGGTTTCATATGAAGGACTTGGGCCACTTAGGAGTAGAAGTAAATAGAAGCAAGAAGAGAATTCTTCTTTCTCAGAGAAAGTATATTCTTGATCTACTTGCAGAAACTAGAAAGTTGGCATCCAAACCCTATAGTGCTCAAATGATTCCCAATGTGCATCTTATGAAAGATCATGGTGATCCTTTTGATGATCCAGAGAGATATAGGAGGTTAGTTGGAAAGTTAAACTATCTCACTGTGACTCGTCCAAATATTATTTTTGCGGTAAGTGTTGTTAGCCAGTTCATATCCGCGCCTACAGTCAAACATTGGGCAGCTTTGGAACATATACTATATTACTTGAAAGGAGCTCTTGGACTTGGCATATTGTATAGCAATCACGGGCGTACTCTGTTGCGTGTTTTGCAGATGTTGATTGTGCTGGATCTAAAATTGATAGAAGATCTACTACATGCTATTGTGTCTTTGTTGGGGGAACTTGGTATCGTGGAGGAGTAAGAAGCAAAGTGTTGTATCTCGATCTAGTGCAAAGTTCGAGTACATAGCAATGCCACAGTCTATGTGTGAAATTATGTAAATACATCATCTTTTAACTGAAATTGGATTAAAGCATCATACACCAGCAAACCTCTGGTGTGATAATCAAGCTGCTCTTCATATTGCCTCAAATCTGGTGCATCATGAAAGAACTAAATATATTGAGGTTGACTGCCATTTTATTCGTGAGAAGATTCAAGAAAACTTGATTTTCACTGGCTACGTGAAGACAAGAGAGCAACTAGCTGATTTATTCACAAAGGCCTCACATGGAACTCGAGTTGATTACCTTTGTAATAAGTTGGCCATGATTAATATTTATGCTCCAGCTTGACCGGGAGTATTACAGAATAATTACTGAGCTGTATATAAATTACTTTCCATAGATAGGTGACTCAATTATAAAAGCTGATACTTAGAAATATTTTCCATTATTTTGTTTGATTTAATTTCCTTTGATAGAGTTTTGTGTAAGTGTGTAAATATTTTTTATTCATGAATAGAAATATAGGAAATTATTCTCTCTGATTACATCACAGAAAAGTTATAAATGAGGAAAAAAAGTATAGAAGGTAATGAAATTGTGGCAGTTGGCTTGCCCTCCGCGTCTTTTTTTCTTGTCGCTTCGTGTTCGACTAAATTTTACTTTTGGATGCCCATATCCAGGGGATTTATAGCCCAATCATGGGCATATGAACTATTACGCGGTGCCTTCCTGAGATTCTTTGTAAGGGCAACGTAAAGCTAAGCAATCGATATCAGTACGATTGTTGTATGCCAACTGAGGTCCCCTCCGTACGCTAGACTAGATTGTCAATGCCTTACGGGAAAACCAATATCGTGAGCAACTGAGAATAGAAAAGAGAATTGAGAATGAAGGAAAGCTTGATTGCATAAATGAAAGCTATTACAGAAAAGCTACGCGATGTCGAGGGGGAGAGACACCAGTACAGAGAATTGTTTGCTTGCTAAAAAGTTTTGAATGCTTGATCCCCCCTAATAATGCTTTAAAAAAATAAACCAAAGTTACATGACTTTACCTAAGAAAATTGTAGGGGCATACTAAAAGAAAAAGAAGTAAATCTACTCTATATTTACAATAAAAAGGACTTAGTCTTCTACAACGTAGAAACAAGTCCATTTGCAACAACTTTGTCTTTAGCATCAGGGTCCGCGCGCGGCGTTGTCTGCGCGTGTGGCGCTATGGGCATCTGCCTGTGGCTGGGCACTGGTGCTGGTTATCAGTAGGGCGACAGAGGCGCCTGTGTGCTTGTCACTTGGAGCTGCTGAGACCACGGGGCAAACCATGGTGCTGGGCGTTGGGAGGCTTGCCAGGACGCCACGGGGCGCGTCCAAGGGATCATGGGGCATGGCTGGAAAGCCGCCCATGACATTCTCCCCCACCTGAGTTGGCGATGTCCTCGGCGCCTTACTTGCAAGATAGTCATCAATTAGGCTTTTGTAGGCTTTGAGTTTTGTCCCCCTCTCTCAAGTATTCTCCTCCGCATCACATCCCTACCATTTCACCAAGAACTCTTGGTGATCTTTCCTTGAGGCATGAATCACTCTATCATCAAGAATAGCTTCAGCCCACCTTTTCCCGATTGAATTGGGGCCTCGAATACTGGGTACTGTGAGTTGGCTCCGTGAGGGATCCTCCGTATCTTCCCGAAAAGGTTTCAGGAGACTGACATGGAAGACGGGATGAATTTTCCATCAAGCTGGGGTATCCACCCGGTATGCAACTTTCCCAATGCGCCTTTCAATGGACAAGGGTCCAATATATTTCTGCAATAGGCGAGGGTCATGGACTCCTGCAAACAAGTACCACTTTGGGATTTTGACCATCACTTTTTCTCCTACCTGATACTCGACAAAGCGACGATTTTGATCAGCATGCCTCTTCATCTGCTTTTAGGCTTTGACAAGATAGCTCCGCACTATCTCCAAATTTCACTTCCATTCTCTTGAGAAGCTAGCAGGTCGAGGAGATTTTGACATGTTTGGTGCATTCACAGTGTGTGGGAGTAGCGGTTGCTGTTCGATAACAATTTCAAAAGCGCTCTTGTTAGTACTAGAGCTCTTTTGTGAATTGAAACACAGTTGAGCAGCATCCAAAAGCTTCACCCAGTTCTTCTGCTATCCGGTTACAAAGTGGCGGAGATATTCCTCCAGCATGCCATTAAACCGCTCCGTCTAGCCATCAGATTGCAGATGAAAACTTGAACTATGGCTTAATTTTGACCCAAGGCACTTAAAGAGTTGAGTCCAAAAGTTTCTAGTGAAGCGCGAGTCGCGATCACTAACGATGTCTTTGGGCAGGCCCCAATATTTGACGACATAAGAGAAGAAGAGTCGAGCTGTATCTTCTGCTGATATATACTGTGGGTCTGCTATAAAGGTAGCATACTTGAAAAATCGATCCACCACAATCAAGATAGTTGTGAGATCCCCGACCTTGGGCAATCCGATGATGAAATCCAGGGAAACGCTTTCCCAAGGTCTCTTTGGGACAGCAAGTGGTTCCAAGAGTCCTGCTTGTGTCAGACGGTCCGACTTGTCCTTCTGGCATACTAGACAAGTCTTCACATATTGAGCGACATCATCGGCCATTTAAGACCAATAATATGCACGGCGAAGCAACGCCATGGTGCGTTCTTCACCAGGATGACTGGCCAACAAACTGTCGTGGCATTCCGCCATAAGGGTCCTTCGCAGATCTCCTCCTTTGGGAACATGAAGTCGGTTTCTTTTCACTTTCAAGAAACAATCTTGTGTAGAACTGGCAAGTCTTGCCTTGTTCTACCAAATTAACCAAATACCATGCAGCAGGATCCTTGATAAGTAGACCCTGTATCTGGTCTTTTATGGTGGTGGATACTTTGCTCCCCCTTAGGGTGGCGAGTATGCACACTGATGCTAGATCCGCTCTCCGACTGAGTACATCGGCAACATGATCAGTCTTCCCACTACGGTACTCCAGGTTGAAGTGAAATTCCGCTAGGAGTTCCTGCCACCTGGCGTGTCAACCATTCAACTTTGGTTGAGTCATGAAATGGCTAATAGCTGTGTTGTCTGTCTTGACCACGAACGGGGTTCCCAGCAATAAATGCCTCCAAAGGCGTAGGCAATGGACGACAGCTAATAATTCCTTCTCGTGGGCGGCATAGCGTCGCTTCGCATCCTTCATCTTCCGTTTCTCGTATGCTACAGGATGCCTTTCTTGTAGCAAAACTCCACCAAGTGCATAGTCGGAGGCATCCGTTTGTACCTCGAATGGCTTGGCCAAATCAGGGAAGGCCAAGACGGGGCTACTAGACATAGCCGCTTTCAATGCGTTGAAGGCCTCCGCTCGCCTGGGTCCCCAATCCCAAGGCATGACCTTCTTGAGAAGTTATGTCAGTGTTACTGCGATGAGGGAGTAATTCTTCACAAAACGGCGATAGAAGTTGCATACGCCAAGGAACGCCCTCAAGGTGTGGACATCCTTAGGCGACGGCCAATCTGTGATAGCCTGAATCTTCTGTTGGTCCATATTGATCCTCCCTTTCTCAATGACATACTCGAGGAAGTCGATTTGTTTTTTAGCAAAGGAGCATTTGGACAGCTTCACATATAATTCATGCTCCCGCAATCGTGTTAGGACCTTCCGCAAGTGCTCCAGGTGTTCTTCCAGTGTCTGGCTATATACGACAATGTCATCCAAGTAGACCACCACAAATTCATCAATGTATTCCTGAAAGACTTGGTTCATCAGGGTGCAAAATGTGGCTGGTGCATTAGTCAAGCCGAATGGCGTAACCAGGAAGTCGTATGACCCATATCTTGTCATGCACGTCGTCTTGTGTTCATCTCCCTCTGCGATCCGAACTTGCCAATAACCTATCTTCAGGTCTATTTTGGTGAACACCGTCGCATCACCCAATCTGTCAAACAAGTCTGCCATAAGCGGAATAGGATACTTGTTCTTCACAGTGATTTTGTTTAGAGCCCGGTAATCCACACAGAGTCGTAAACTCCCATCGTGTTTTCTTTTGAAATAGCACAGGGGTCCCGTATGGGGATTTGGAGGGTACGATGATCCCTGTGCCTAGCATTTTTGTCAATTGTCTCCGAAGCTCGGTGAGTTCAGGTTGTGACATTCTGTACGGCGCCCAGGCAGGTGGCTTCGCACCCGGTACCAACTCAATCTCATGGTCCACAGTACGCCTAGGCGGGAGTCGCTTTGGCATGTCTTGTGGCATGACGTCTTCAAATTCCTGTAACAGCTCCTTCACGGGTGCAGGAAGAAGACCCGAGGAGCGTTCTATATCTTCAATGCAGAGGGTAGCCAAGAACATAGGTTCATGTCTTTTGACCCCCTTCTTCAACTGCAAGGCCGAGATGTTTTCAGCGGCCATCTTAATGGGCATGCATGGGATGGTGCAGGGCTTGGCCCCATTTGTTCCCATCATCAGTAGCATGTCTGTATACGGCACGGGCATGGTGTTGGTTTGCCTCAGGAATTCCAACCCCACTATTAACTCCAACTGGTTGAGGGAGTGAGTTGATAGCCTTGACACAACCTCTGCCCTTTACGACAACTAGGCCAAGGCGTCTCCACCTGAGTCGAGGCTAAATAGTTGTGGGTCGCACCCGTGTCTATCATTGCCTGAATGGGTTTGCCATTTACCTTCATCTCGACGAACATTAAGGTCCTCTCTTGTTTAGGAGGAGTCCTCTCATCCGCCTTCTTTTCCCCTTTCTTGTTGATTGGGCTGGGGGTCCTTCTTCTTACGGATACCAGTACTTGTTCCCGCTAAGGCTTCAGAAAAAGAGTCAACAATTACATTGAAGGCACCTATCGGTTCGGTCTGGTCCGCATCATCGGAATCGTCATCCATCCCATCATCAACAACTTGATGGGCATTCATCTGCACATGTGGGCATTCATTATTCCAATGTGGTCCGCCACAATGACGGCATCCTAAAGGGGGTTTCCTCCCCCGATCGTTGTTGTTAGATGCAGTGCTAGTACTGCCTGAGGAGGGAGACTTAGATTTGGTTGCACTCCGATCCCTCCACTTCTGCTTGGGCCACCAGTACTCGGATGGCCCCCTTTGTATCCTCCTTTGATAGGTTGTTGAGGCTTATCCTTCCGAGCTTCCACTTGATAATCCCCAAGGCATTCCGCTGCTTGGATCGCCTTAGGTAACATGTCTACCCTTTGTCTTTGGAGTTCCATACGGGCATAGGATTTCAACCCTTCCAGGAAAGTGAAGAGTTTGTCTTTGTCCCCCATGTCGCGTATGCTCAGCATGAGTGCGGCCTCGCACATAGTCCCGCACTGATTTGGTCTGGCAGAGCTCTCGTAGCTTCCTCCTGGCATTGCACTCAACATTTTCAGGGAAGAACGACAGGCGTATGGCTACCTTTAGTTCCGCCATGTGTCGAGAGTATCTTCACCAGCCCTGATGGCTTTGTATTTCACCCGCCACCAGAGTTTAGCATCACCCTGAAGATACATGGCAGCAGTTGCCACCTTCTTAGCTTCTTCTAGGCCTTCAACGGCATCGAAGTATTGTTCGATGTCGAAGATGAAGTTTTCCACTTCTTTGGCATTCCGAGTATCACTTTGTGGCTTTGTCAGAATTTTCAGTTTCTATGTCGCGAGGGCGAAGTTCACAGCACCCCCGGTTTGGTTCCTGCCTCCTCGAAGCAGACCTTATAAAGTAGCATTGACAATGTTGAGCTGGCCTATCAAGTTGTCTATAGTTTGTTGCATGGCAGTCACCTTGTCTGCCTCTTGTGCCCTGTGGGCTAAATCTTCGGCACGCTCCTGCTGAAGGCCCTCAAATTTCCCAAAAATTTCGGCTGCCTTTGTGGCTGCCGTTTGCCGGTCTCCTTCAAAGTCGAGGTTGATGTTTTCTATGTCAGCTTCGGCTTGGTGCATCCTGCGATCCAGGTCGTCCAACCTTTGCACTAGGCTAGTCTTTAGATCAGGCACCGTTTCCACGATGGGCCGTAATGCGTCAACCGTCTCCTCAAGGGTCGCGATACGATCCCCATGATTCACCATGGTCAGAAATGCCGGTAATTGCAATGTTATCCCTCGTCCGATGTCGAGCCTAGGCTCTGATACCAACTGTTATGCGGCGCCTTCCTGAGATTCTTTGGAAGGGCAATATAAGGCTAAGCAATCGACGTCAGTACAATTGTTGTCTGCCAACTGAGGTCCCCTCTATACGCTAGACTAGATTGTCAGTGTCGCACGAGAAAATCAATATCGTGAGTAACTGAGAACAAAAAAGAGAATTGAGAATGAAAGAAAGCTTGATTGCATAAATAAAAGCTATTACAGAAAAGCTACGCGGTGTCCAGGGGAAGAGACACCAGTACAGAGAATTGTTTGCTTGCTAGAAAGTTTTGAATGCTTGATCCCCCCTAATAATGCTTAAAAAAAAAAACTAAAGTTACATGGCTTTACCTAAGGAAGTTGTAGGGGCATACTAAAAGAAAATGAAGTAAATCTACTTTATATTTACAATGAAAAGGACTTAGTCTTCTACAAGGTAGAAACAAGTCCGTTTGCAGCAACTTTGTCTTTAGCATCAGGGTCTGCGCGCGGCGTTGTCTGCGCGCGTGGCGCTGTGGGCATTTCTTGTGGCTGGGTGCTGGCGCTGGTTATCAGTGGGGCGACAGGGGCGCATGTGCGCTTGTCACTTAGAGCTGCCGAGACCACGGGGCCGACCGTGGCGCTGTATTGGGAGGCTTGCCAGGACGCCACGAGGCGCGTCCAATAGGTCATGGGGCATGGCTGGAAAGCCGCCCATGACATAACATATGGTCTCTCCATCAAATTAGGTATTTATGTACATATTCTTAGAATTAGTCTAATATTATTTGTTGGCACACAAATTTCAAAAAGACTACATGGTGTACTTGGTTGAATATTGAATTATTTACCTAAAAAAACAGGATCAATTCCTACTTAATATTTTTTTCTACTTTTTTTAATGGTGCACCCGGCTCTGCTGATATGTTTATTGGATTTAAGTATTTTACTGGAGTAGCGTATGTCATTATCCCTATTACGCGGCGCCTTCCTGAGGTTCTTTGGAAGGGCAACGTAAGGCTAAGCAATCGTTGTCAGTCCGATTGCTGTCCGCCAACTGAGGTCCCCTCCGTACGCTAGACTAGATTGTCAGTGCCGTACGGGAAAACCAATATCGTGAGCAACGAGAGAATTGAGAGCTGTAGAGAAAATTGAGAAAAGAGCTTGCTTGTATAAATGAAAGGCTATTACAAAAGCTACACGGTGTTGAGGGGGAGAGACACCAGTACAGAAAAATACTTGCTTGCTAGAGAGAGTTTTGAATGCTTGTTCCCCCCTAATAATGCTTAAAAAAATAAACCTAAGTTACAAGAGCTGACCTATGAAAGCTATAAATGCATACTGAATGTAAAATGAAGTAAACCTACTCTATATTTACAATGAAAAGGACTTAGACTTCTATAAAGTAGGAGCAAGTCCAGTGGCAGCAACTTTGTCATGAGCATCAGGGTCTGCGCGCGCATTGCTATCAGCGCGCGCGGCACTATTTGGGTCTGCTTGCGGCTGGGCGCTGGCGCTTGGATCATAAGGGATGCGCACGGCATTGTCTGTGCACGCGGCATTGTCTATGCGCACGATGCTGTTGGCACTCGTAAGCCGCTGGGCGCCGGCAAGGAGTGTTGGTGGGGCGACAGAGGCACATGGGCGCTTGTCACTTGGCGCTGCCGAGACCACGGGGCCGACCGTGGCGCTAGGCTTTGAGAGGTTTTCCAGGACGCCATGGAGCGCGTCCAAGGGGTCATAGGGCGAGGCTGGAAAGCCGCCCATGACATTCTCCCCCACCTGAGTTGGCGCCGTCCCCGGAGCCTTATCTGCATGATGATGATGATGATTGGTCAGGCATTTGTTGGCTGGGAGTTCTGTTCCCCTCTGTTTTTTGGGGTGATGGTGATGGTCTGAATGATTCTCCATGTATTTCCGAAATGATTTGAGGCGGCTGACATGGAACACTGGATGGATTTTCCATCAGGATGTAATGTTGACCTGGTATGTAGCTTTCCCAAGGCGTCTTTCAATGGACATGAGTCCGATATATGGCTGCAATAGGCGAGGGTCCTTGGCCTTCCCTACAAATAAGTACCGCTTTGGGACTCTTACCATCACTTTGTCTCCTGCTTGATATTGAGCAAAGCAAAGGTTCTGTTCAGCATGCCTCGTTGCCCTGTCTTGGGCTTTGACAAAGATAGCTCCGCACTATCTGCATGGTTTGCTCCCATGCCTTCGAGAAACTGGCAACTTGAGGCAATGTTGGCATGTTTGGTGCATTCACCGTTTGTGGGAGTAGCGGTTGCTGTCCGGTAACAATTTCAAAAGCACTTTTGTTTGTAATGGCGCACTTTTGTGAATTGAAACACAGCTGAGCAGCATCCAAAAGCTTCACCCAATGTTGTTGCGACCCGGTTACAAAGTGGCGGAGATATTCCTCCAGCATGGCATTGAACCGTTCTGTTGGGCCATCTGCCTGATGATGAATGTTCGAGTTGTGGCTGATGGTGGATCCAAAGCACCCAAAGAGATGGGTCCAAAATCTGCTAGTGAAGCGTGAATCGCGGTCACTAACGATGTGTTTGGGCATACCCCAATATTTGACAGTATGAGCAAAGAAGAGTCGAGCTGTATCCTCTGCCGATATGTTTTGTGGGGCTGCTATGAATGTGGCATACTTGGAAAACCTTTCTACCACAACCAGGATGGTTTCAAGATCCCCAACCTTGGGTAATCCTGTGATGAAATTGAGGGAAATACTTTCCCATGGTCTCTGCGGAGCAGGTAGCGGTTTCAAGAGTCCCGCTTGTGCTGGGCGATCCGACTTGCCCTTAGGGCAGGGTTGGCAAGTCTTTACGCAATGTGGGGCACCATCCATTGCTTGACGCCGATGATGTGATTTCTGATTTTTGATGATGAAGGTAGCCAGAACCTTGGGTTCATGTCTTTTGACTCCCTTCATCGACTGCATGGCCGAGAGGTTTTCAGCGGCCATCTTTATGGGTTTGCATGGAATGACGCGGGGTTTGGCCCCGTTGTCTCCCATCATCAGGAGCATGTCAACGAATGGTACCGGTATGGTGTTGGTTTGCCTCAGGAATTCCAATCCCACTATCAGCTCGAAGTCATCGATGGTAGCTATGCGTAGGTCGAATATTCCCTCATATGGACCAAGCTTCATTGGTACTGCTTTGGCTTTTCCACTCACTGGCTGAGGTGGTGAGTTGATAGCCTTAACACGGGCCCTACACTTTTTCACTGCTAGACCGAGGCGCTCTACTTGAGTTGAGGCCAAGTAGTTGTGGGTAGCGCATGTGTCTATCATTGCTCGAATGGTCCTGCCATTCACTTTCATGTCAACGAACATGAGGGTCCTCTCTTCTGTGACGGGAGGCCTCTCATCCGTCTTCTCTTTCCCTTTCTTGGCGATCGGGAAGATGTTACCAGTGCTGGTTCCCGCTAAGGTATCTGGAATGGAGCCAACAAGTGCGTTGAAGGCACCTACTTGCTCTGCGCCGTCAGAGTCAGTGTCTGACTCGTCTTCGACAGCCTGATGAGCATTGATCTTAACATGTGGGCATTCATTGTTCCAATGTTCCCCGCCGCAATGACGGCATTTTGAAGGGGGCTTTCTCCCCTGATTGTTGTTGACTGATGCAGTGGTGTTGCTGCTCGATGAAGGAGTCTTAGATTTGGGTGCACTTCGATCTCCCCCATTTTTGCTAGGGCCACCATTGCTCGATTGGCTCCCGTTGTATCCCCCTCGAACAGGCGGCTGGGACCTGTCCCTCAGAGTTTCCAAATGATAATCCCCAAGGCATTCTGCAGCTTGGATTGCCCTAGGCAGGGTATCTACCCTCTGTCGTTGCAGCTCTGCACGGGCATGGGGTTTTAAACCTTCTATGAATGCGAAGAGTTTGTCTTTGTCCCCCATGTCTCGTATGTTTAGCATGAGTGCGGAGAAGTCTCGCACGTACTCCCGCACTGATCTGGTTTCGCGGAGTTCCCGCAGTTTTCTTCGCGCATTGTATTCCACATTCTCGGGGAAGAACTGCAGGCGGATGGCTGCCTTTAGTTCCGCCCATGTCTGGAAGTTGTCTTCACCGGCCCTGATGGCTTCATATTTCACTCGCCAGAGTTTAGCATCACCCTGAAGATACATGGCAGCAGTTGCTACCTGTTTTGCTTCGTCCAGTGGACCAACGGCATCGAAGTATTGTTCGATGTCGAATATGAAAATTTTCACTTCTTTAGCATCCCGGGCTCCGTTGTATGGCTTTGGCTCCGGAATTTTCAGCTTTTGTGGCACAGGGGCAATGTTCATGGCGTCCCCGATATGGTTGTCGCCTCCTCTGAGCAGGCTTTGAAGGGCAGCATTGACAACATTGAGCTGGCCTGTCAAGTTGTCTATGGTTTGCTACATGGCAGTGATTCTGTCTGCCTCTTATTCATGTTGGGCCAAATCCTGAGCACGCTCCTGTTGGAGGTCCTCGAATTTGCCATGAATGCCAGTTGCCTCGACGGCTGCTGTTTGATGCTCATCCTCAGAGTCCCGACTGATGTTTGCAATGTTATTTTCATCCTGCGGTCCAGGTCGTCCAACCTTTGCACTAGGCTGGTTTTCAAATCAGGCACCGTATCTACGATGGGCCGTAGTACGTCAACTGTCTGTTCGAGGACAGTGATCTGATCCCCTTGAGTCACCATGGTAGAAATGGTGAAAATGGCAACACATTCCCTCGTCTGATGTCGAGCCTAGACTCTGATACCAACTGTTACGCGGCGCCTTCCTGAGGTTCTTTGGAAGGGCAACTGTTAGTTTTGTAGATATGTATATAATATAGTATATATATATATATATATATATATATATTAGTCTTGTCCCACATCGGTAGTAGAGTAGTATATGCTTTGTAAAATATAGTTATAAATAAGGGCTTCTTGTATTGAATAAGAATATCAATAATATATTCTCTTTTTCCCGTGCTTTCTCACATGGTATCAGAGCAATAGTGAGAGTCTTATCGCTGTGCATAAATTCCAGCGACTCCGGGAAGAGAATCAGTCACCGGAATTCTTTTTCCGGCGACCTATTTGAGGGTTATTTGCGTCTGCCTAGTTTCTGTCAGTGGTGTGCAAAATCCAACACCACCACAGGGGTCGTCAGTGTCCGGCGACCAAACCCCAGTGAAGACCTCCGGCAGACGTTGTCTCACGCGCTCCCACGCGCCACCAGAAGGTCTGCGCGTGACGTCACGCGCCCCCACGCGCCGGCGCGTGAGGCTGTTTCCGGCCAGTTTTTGAAGAAGCTCCTTCAGGGCAGTGGGGTCGCCTGGTAATTTCGACCCTACCCCTGCTGTTTTCGTTTTATTTCAACCACGTTGAGTTTTCTCCGGTAGCTACAGTACTTTCCGGCAGCTACAGTACCCATCCAGTAGCTACAGTGATATTCCAGTAGCTCCAGTGGTCCTTTTTACTCGGATTTCAGTGTGTTCAACTTGTTTCCTCTCTTATTTGCAACAATGTCTCTCGGATATGATATTTTTGGGCCTAAAAACATGCGTTTTGGAAGATCTAGACCCAAATGTTCTTATTGTCACAAACTTGGACACACTCGTGAGATGTGCTATTCCTTGCATGGTCGTCCATCTAAAAATGCTCACATTGCTCAGACCGAGCCTACAGGTAACCAGGGAGTTTTGTTATCTAAAGAAGAATATAATGAGCTCCTCCAGTATCGCGCAAGTAAGCAAACATCTCCACAAGTAGCCTCAATTGCTCAGACTAATACTTCAGTTGCTGGTAATTCTTTTGCGTGTGTTTCCCAGTCTTCTACTCTTGGTCCATGGGTCATGGACTCAGGCGCCTCTGATCACATTTCTGGTAATATGTCCCTTTTATCAAATATTGAACATTCACAGTCTCTTCCCACTGTTACTTTAGCCAATGGCTGTCAAACTAAGGCCAAAGGAGTTGGACAAGCTCATC
>MCJB01050411.1:0-34334 GCA_002018475.1 Nicotiana obtusifolia
ACCGTTTTCCCAACTTAAATCACCAGTAAAAATGCTAAAAACAACTATAATCTTATGTAAATATTTCAAAAGTAAGTTAGGAATACTTACCCCGATGTTTCCCTTAGAAACCCTCCGAGAATTTCTTCAAGACTTGCTTCAATCTGAGTTCTATGGCCCCAAGTATGTTTGAGGTGACCAAAACTACTCCCTTTAAGAATTTATTCAAGAAAATCTCCTTTGGATGTAGTTTTGAGGTTGATTTGTTGTGATTCTATGGTGTTTGGAGGTGTTTCTCTTTGGTGGGTAACGGAAATGGGTTTTGCATAGCAAAATGGGTACTGAGTTCTATTTATAGAGTGGTCAAAAATTGAGCTAAAACACCCTTGCCCGACCAAATATGCGATCGCATACCTGTCGCATAACAGGTATGCGGTTCGCATATTTGACGTAGCCATCACGAAGATAGCCCTAGCCTTCACCGCAAAATCAACACAAAGTGAGGTCTGCGGTTCGCATTTCATGGTTTGCGATCGAATTTGCGTCGCATTTCTGACGTAGATTTTTGTCCAAGTTTCTGTCTCAGTATGCGACCTCCACTGTCAAATATGCGGTTCGCATTTCAGGTTTGCAGTTCGCATTCTGGCTGCATTTTGGTCGCGAATCTTGCCCAAATTTCTGCTTGTTTTTGCGACTTCACTGTGAGATATGCGGTCCGCATTTGAGATATGCGGTCCGCATTCTCACCTGGTTTTTCTGCAACTTATGCTTTTCCAACGGTGGTTTAATCCGTTTAACCACCCAAAACTCACCCGAGGCCTCTGGGACCTCAACTAGACATGCCAACATATCCCATAACTTTATTTAAACTTGTTCCGACCTTCAGAACGCTCAAATCAACATCACAACATCAAATTCGCATCGGATTCAAGCCTAAGAATTTCAAAATCTTCTAAATCGCTCTTTTGATCTAAACCCAACCAAACCACGTCCGAATGACCTGAAATTTTGCACACAAGTCATAAATTACGTATCGAAGCTACAACAACTTTCAGAATTCCATTCTGACCCTCGGATCAAAAAATCTCGCCTATCAACCGGAAATTGCCAAAATTCTAACTTCACCAATTCAAGCCTAATTCTACACCGGACCTCCAAAACAAATTCCAAACACACTCCTAAGTCATAAATCATCTCCCGAAACTAACCGAACCATCGGAACTCGCATCCGAGCCCTCTAACTCATAAGTCAACATCCAGTTGACTTTTCCAATTTTGACCTCCTTGAAAGAGACTAAGTGTCTCTCTTCGTACTAAACTCACCCCAAACACAGACTACTCAACTTGACTACCTAAAACACGGATAACGAAGCATAAATGAAGTAGGAATGGAAAATACAGAATGGTAACCCATGAGACGACTGGCCGGGTCGTCACAGTCGGAGTAAGTGAGTAGGTTATAAATAATGCGTGGTACTTGCGAGTCAAATCTTGAGGCTAAGATGTTACACTATTGTGCTTAGTATGTTTTAAATATTCTTGGTATGATGAGTTATGAGAGTTGTTTAAAAAAGGTCGTGTCATTATATAGTGTCGTTTGATTGCTCGAGGATGAGCAATGGTTTAAGTGTGGGGTGTTGATTGTAGGTTGTAATTGTGTGTTTTAGTTGCTTGTCACACTCTAAATTTTCTGCACTTTAATTGAGTTTGAGCTTTAATTGCTAGTGTTTCGCACTAATTATATGTTGTATGCCTTGTAGGAGAGATTCCGAGCAACGTAGATGTTATGGGATGAATTTGTACTATTTTGGAGCATTGAAGTTTGAGTACAAGCCCAAGGACTTAGTTGGGATCGAGTTTGGAGATCAGTAGACACTAGTGCATTCAAATAGAGAAACGACGAATCGAGCCAGGCGTCACTCAGGTGCACGAGCGCACACTAGGCGGTCACTGGGCGTGCATGTGAGGTAGTTTACTGTGCAAAATGCACGACAAAGTGCGCGAGCACATCTCCAAGTGCGTGGCCACGCACGTCCTATTCCGCGAAAGTCCTATATCGTGAAGGAGAAGATGTGTTTGTTAGGTCCGACCCTACATGGTATATATACATGGAAAAACGGTATTTTTAGGACTTTTGACATAATTTAGACCTAAAAAAGCTAAGGAGAAGTGGAAGAAGAAAGAGCACAAGGATTTCACCATTCAATCCTCACTCAAGACAAGGGTTTGGATTGTTTATGGTTTCCTTTAAGTTAAGCTTAATTGTGATGAATTTCTCCATATCTATGGAGTATTCTTCTTTAGGGATTGATGGATTTGGTGTTTTGAGAATTTTTTGTGGATGTTAACTCTAGTTTATGTATTGAATCATTTTAGGTGTTTTAATTGTTGCATCTATATTCACTAATTAATATAATCGAAAGAGGCATAATTTTTGATGTTTTTGCATTATCTTGTTGGGTGGATTCATTGATTCTTCTCAGTAATGGAAAAAGTCTAGAAGAATTATTTTTTATACCTAGTTAGGAGAATAATTGAAAGAGGTTCTCCTAAGGATCAATTCTTGCATATTTTCACCGAGCTTAACTTAGTTTATATTATGAGGATGAGACATAATCGAGAGAGGAGTTTATACTAAACGTTTGAACTATAATTGCGTGAATTCGAGAGACTCACTTGAACCTTAGAAGTGGATCAACTAGAGTTAATTCCCAAACAACTATCTTGCACCTATCCAATCAACCCCTATTTCCTCCCATTGATATCTTCTTTGCTTAATATTGTTGCGATTGTCATTTAGCCAATAAGTTAAACTTTTAGTTAATTTTAGTTTTAATTCACACAAATCTAAATTGTTGATTATCTTGGATAGCAATTAGAGTAGAAGCTATGAAAATACTATTTAAATCCAATCCCTGTGAACATTGATAGTTTCAATACTATATTCGACTAGCGAGCCTAAGTTCATACGCTGATTTTGCGCTCGCTCATACGCCCAGGCCATGGTTCGGGGCATGACAAAGCTTGGTATCAGAGACTAAGTTCAAGAGTCCTAGGGCGTCTACGAAGTCGTGTCATGTGGGGTCACTCTTATGCCTGTGTGCGCGCCACACGTGTAGATAGTTAACCACCAAGACATTTAGGATTGTTTCATTTCTTCCATACTTTTGATCGTGCAGTTAGAGCTATGCTTTCAGGAATCCTTCTAACTCATGCAAATTACGAATTTTAGAAAATTCTGCAATAAGAAAGTACACCACGAGGGCCTCAGCTGCTAGCCAGGGGGGCTACAGCTAATGCTGCTTAGGAGGAGGTCACTCTGGCCCAGGGAGTTGCATCGGGCTCAGTGCCCAATGCTTCAAACATGGATGTCACGGGCGCTATCCAGTTGCTCAACCAAATTGTTGCTACTCAGACTCAAAGGCAGGGAACAAGTGTTGTTGATGAGACGGATAGTTCCAGGTCCAAGGAATTTCTCATCATGAAACCTCCAATTCTCAAAGGGTCCAAAAAAGATGAGGAGCCGCAAAACTTCATTGGTGATATTCAGAAGATATTTTGAGTGATGCTTGCTACAAACACTGAGGCAGTAGAGCTTGCTCCATATTAGCTGAGGGATGTTGCTAACACTTGGTATGAAACATGGGAAGAGTCCCGAGGGGAAGATGCGGCTCCTGCGACTTAGAAAGAGTTCGCATATGCATTTCTTGAGCATTTTCTACCCATTGAGGTCTCGGAAGCTAAGTCTTTAGAGTTTGAGAGACTCAAACAGAAAGATATGAGTGTGAATGAGTACTACCTCAATTTTTTCTCTCTGGCCGCGTATGCTCCGGAAATGGCACCTAATATGTGGGCCAGAGTTAGGCGATTTGTTTGGGGTTTTTAGATGACTTGTTTGCTGATGCTAATATAGCTGCTCAAAACAATGACATGAACCTTACTAAGATGGTTGCCTTTGTTCAAGGGAACGAAGACAGGCTAAAGGAAGAAGAGCGACTATAGAGAGAGAAGGACAAGGAATTCAGTAAGATAGCTAAGTCTGCAGGAAATTTCAGTGATGGGGGATCTCAAGGAGGTGGTAATTGCCAGTTCTTCAGGAAACCAAAATCAGGACCTGCTCCATCTTCAGCTAGTGGACCAGTTCAGAGGTCCATGTTTAATAAGAAAAATCAGAATTTCAGAGAAGTAGACTCACAGTCATAGGCTAGTGTGGCCTACAGAGACCCTAATTTACCCTATTTTGCAACACGTGTGGCAAGCGACACCCATGGTTGTGTCGTTCGGGCACAAATGGTTGCTTTGGGTGCGGTCAACAGGGCCACTTCTTGAGGGATTGTCCATCAGCAAAGCAGAACAATTGAGGCAATGTAGCTGAACAAGGGCGTGGTGTAGCAAGGTCCGATAATTTGGGCGGTGGTCAGAACCGCTTGTATGATCTGGCAGGCCATCAGGATACAGAGGCCCGTGGAAATGTTTTGAGGAGTTGAAGCAGAGGTTGACTTCAGCTCCAGTCTTGACGCTACCGGAAGGAACTGAAGGGTTTGTTGTTTATTCTGATGCTTCAGGGGTTGGTCTTGGATGGGTTTTAATGCAGGACGGTGAAGTCATAGCCTATGCATCAAGACAACTAAGGGCTCACGAGAAGAATTACCTGACTCATGATCTTCAGTTGTCTGGGTTGGTAGTTGCGCTAAAGATCTAGCGCCATTATTTGTATGGATTGCATGTTGATATATTCACAGATCACAAGAGTTTGCAGTACATCTTCAAGCAAAGGTAATTGAATCTTCGTCAGAGAAGATGGCTCGAATTGCTTAAGGATTATTATGTTGATATCTTCTATCATTCTGGGAAACCAAATATTCTAGTCGATACTCTCAGTCGGCGTTTGGGAAGCTTAGCTTATGTTGAAGCAGATAAGAGAACTATGACGAAGGAAGTCCACCACTTAGCAAGTCTAGGAGTCTGACTTTTGGACTATGAATATGGTGGCGTTGTTCTTCAGAATAGGGCTGAATTCTCCTTCGTGACGAAGTGAATGAAAAGCAATTCAGTGATCCCTACTTATTGCATCCGGGGAGGAGATTCACAAACACAAGACTATGACATTTGAACAAGGGAGAGATGATGGTACTTTGAGATATATAGGCAGACTATGCATTCCAGACATAGATGGGCTCAAGGAGCGGATTATGTCAGAAGCCCACAATTCCAAGTATTCTATTCACCCAAGTTCAACAAAGATGTATCATGATCTTAAGGAGATCTATTGGTGGAACGACATGAAACATAACGTAGCAGATTTTGTGGCTAAGTGTCAAAATTGTCAGCAGGTCAAATCTGAACACCAATGGCCTGGTGGTTTTGCTCAGAATATGGAAATTCCCATTTGAAAATGGGAGATGATAAACATGAACTTCATAACAGGTTTACCTCGCTCGTTTCGAAAGCATGATTCGATTTTGGATATTGTAGACCGACTTACCAAGTCAGCTCACTTCTTGCCAGTGAGACTACAGATTAAGAAGAGGATTATGCGAGTTGTATATCAAGGAAATTGTCCGATTGCATGGGACTCCTTTGTCCATCATGTCAGATCGTGGTGCTCAGTTCACAGCAAAGTATTGGAAATCCTTTCAGAAGGTATTGGGCACAAGGGTGAACCTCAGCACAACTTTTCATCCTTAGACAGATGGCCAAGCAGAGCACACCATTCAGACTCTTGAAGATATGTTCAGGGTGTGTGTTATCGATTTTAAAGGTAATTGGGATGATCATCTACCCCTCATTGAGTTTTCTCAATATAACAGCTACCACTCTAGTACCAATATGGCACCATACGAAGCTCTATATGGATGAAGGTGTAGATCACCAATTGGTTGGTTCGAAGTTGGAAAAGCAGGTTTGTTAGGACCCAATTTTTTCTACCAGGCCATGGAGAAGTCAACCTGATTTAAGAGCATTTGAAGACGGCTCAGAGTTGCCAAAAGTCCTATTCGAACGTGCGGCGTAGAGAGTTAGAGTTCCAAGTTGAGGATTGGGTGTTTATGAGTGTTCGCCTATGAAAGGCGTTATGAGATTTGGGAAGAAGGGGAAGCTTAGTCCCCGCTATATTGGGCCATATAGAATCATGCGAAGGATCGGGCAGGTGGCTTATGAGTTTGAATTACCTCGAGAATTAGCTACTGTATACCCCAGTATTTCGTGTGTCTTTGTTGAAGAAATTCATGGGAGACCCGTATCTTGTGGATCCTAATGAGATTATAGGGTTAAAGATAGCGTAACTTACGAAGAAATTCCAGTGGTTATTCTTGATCGTCAAATCCGCAAGCTCAGAACTAAGGAAATTGCTTAAGTGAAAGTACATTGGAGGAATCAAAAGGTTGAAGAGGCGACATGGGAAGCCGGAGAGGACATAAAGTCCAAATATTCCCATCTCTTTGAAGAATAAGCGGAAAATGCAGAAGGTAACTAACCTTCTAATTCAGACATTATATTATAATCTCCATGTTTTTCAGTATTAAGTCAATTCAGTAGCTATTTAGCTTGGTACCTATTAAGTTAAATATCTCAACAGTTTAGTAATAGTTTATTCATTCAGTTTAGCATGCATATGTTCATGAATTTCCATGTTCACATGTTAACATCAGTCCTATTTAAGGTCCAGAGTTAGCTGTAGTTACAATCGGGACAATCATTCTAGGACGAATGATCTCAAGGGGGAGATAATGTAACACTCCGTAAATCCAGATTAGTAGTGGATGCACTAAATGAGTATTAACGTGACCTTTTAACATGTAAAGTCCTATCAGGTGTGAGTATGGGTGACAACAATTATTTTGGAATCAAGAGCGAGTGTGAGATGCATAAAATTCGATAGGATCGACTAAGTTTATTGGAGGTCTGTCTTATAGCCTTAGATAGTGCAAGGCCATGAAGACTCACAGCCATAGACAGTGCAAGGCACTGTCTAGTGCATTAACCTCAGCGGCCCTGATAGTGCAAGGCACTGTCCAGGGCATTAACCTTAGCGCCCCTGACAGTGCAAGGCACTGTAGTTTTGGCTCCTCATATGGCGCCCTGCACTATAATTTTGGCGCCTCAGATGGCGCCCTGCACTGTTATTTTGGCGCCTCTGATGATGTCCCACGCCGACAATGTTTATCCGAGCTACTTTTTTTCCTCATCAATTTTGGGACGTGTTCACTTATCTAAAAGCCCTACCTCGTCCTCACAATCCAAACACGAAAACTTACTCTAGAAAGGGAAGCTCTCAAGAACCTAACTTTCTCAAGGTCCCTCCATCATCCAAGAGTAAGTTCTAACGATGATTCTAAGTTAGTTTAAATTTTCCAAAACCTTATTAACATGGGTAAATCCTTCAAATCATTAGATATTCGATCGAGACACCATTGTTGAGAATATAAACCCTAGAACTTGAATCAAGGGGACTGAACTTCAAAAAGGTAATGCTTCTACCCCCTAATCATTTATAACTGTGAATTGATGAGTTTTTGGGATAATAGTATATGGGTTTGATAAAGGGAATCAAATGAACTATGCTAGGGTTTTGCGTTGTTGACTTATGATTGATATAATCATTTGCATGATCAAAATTGGTGTTAGTTACAACTATTTGGGATTGTAGAATCACCTAGGAGTAGTAGAATGAGAATTGGGTGAAGAAAACACCATTAATGAGGGCTATGAGACTTTACGTCCGAAAGGTGTTGCATAGAATTCCAAAGTTACCAAAACGTGAGCCTTAGAGCTAATATTGGTTCCTCTTGATATATATTGCCACATATTATCGTGAAAGAGACGACGAACGTTGTGATACTCGTAAAAAAGGCTAGAGTTAAGCTGTGTGAGGCTAACTCTCTTTACGTTTGGGAATGTTTATGATTTTCCTACATCCCATTCTTTATGACTGTTACGAGTTTCCTCAGACAGTAATTATGCCTTAGTCCCGTGAATAGTTGTAGAACTTCTATTCTCTAGATGGCAGTTTCATAATCGTTCAATATCCTTAGAGTTTCAGTCATGACAACTCAATTAATTATGAATACATGTCTTACTCTAGTTCTATTTAGCCTTCCAGTATTATGTGACTTAGTATGGTTCAGTATTTTAGTAACATGTATTGTAGTAGGATTCTCAGTTCCTAATCTAAATTCCAAAGTGTTGAATCCATGTAATTGGGCCCGAGGTCACAGTTTATATTTATGCATCATTACGCCTGAGGCTGCAGTTTATGGTTTATGCATTTTGGGTCTGAGGCCTCAGTTTGTGCGCGCGCACACACAGACACACACACACACACATATATATATACATATATATATATATATGTATATATATATATATATATATATTGGGGCTGAGGCCGCAATTTATTTATTCAGATAAACAGGTGATTCATGATTTAGAGGAGGGAGTATTCATAACCTTACTTGCTTTGTTTAGTAAGTTATCAATTATCAATTATCAGTTTCAATTTCAATAGTTACAAATCTTTCTTTAAGTCGTTTTACATACCAGTGCAATTCAAATGTATTGACTTCCCTTTTTGCCTAGGGCATGCATTTCGCGATGCAGGTAACAATTTACAGGTTGACGATTCTGCTTTCTAGGACATCTCGTATTAGCTACTGTTGAGCCCCAGTCATTCGGGGCATTATCCCCTTTTTTCAGTCTTTATAGTATTTCAGTTAGTAAGATATGTAGGGGACCTTGTCCCTGTAAACAGATAGCATTTTAGTATTCTAAGAGGCTTCGTAGACTACAGTCCAGTCAGTCAGATGTTATCAGGCTTTTACGTGTTAGCCTTGTCGGCTACTCATTTACAGTTGTGGAGTTTTCAGTACTTTTCGCATTTATTATATTTCAGTCAGAGTCTTTAGTAGATCATCATGTTATATATTTATATCTAGCTTACAGTTATACCACATGTTGATCCAACCATCCAGTTGGTTTGCTCGGTCACATGTAGTCAGGCACCGAGTGCCGTGTTACGCCTAGGCCATGGTTCAGGGCATGACAAGAGCCCAGACTCCCGCCACTGACACACCAGAGCAGATGACTCACTAATATCAGACTCCAGTAGTTCCAGAAGCTGGAGCAGTTCAGCTTGTCATTGCTACACAGCCAAGTTAGGGACCTGCTATATCGTCCGAGGGGCAGAGGAGGTCGGATAATATCACCAAGCTATTCCTATTCGATTTTGTTGTACACCTTTTGAGGACCTAGAGGATTTATTAGACCGCTGCAGTAAGGTATTGCAACATAGGCATAGTGGAGTCCAATGGAGTTGTCTTTGCGGTATTTTAGATGCATGGCTCCTCCAAGAGGTGGTGGCAGGACTATGTTTGAGGCAGACCAGTAGGTTCACCTCCACTCACTTGGGATCATTTCTCACAACTATTCTTGGAGAAGTTCATCCTTTTTACTTTGAGAGAACTACTGCAACTAGTTTGAGCGCCTCCAATCGGGTAGCATGACTGTTACCTAGTACGAGACAAGATTTGTAGATCTATCATGCCATGCAGGCATTTTCATCCCTACTTAGAGGGAAAGGGTGTAGAGATTTATTTATGGCCTTAGTTATGGTATCCCGCTTTTGATGGTGTCAGGACCAAATCTACACGACAGATAAGGGGGATGCTTATGACGTATGCAAAAAGGGAAAATATCAGGTAAGTGGGGCGAATCAGTTCGGTGGACCTCATCCCCGTTGCGTGAGGTATAGGAGATGTCATTCGGGGGTACGTAATTATGGTACCAATGTATGTTACGGATGTGGAGTCAAAGGGGCATCAGTTAAGGCACTATCCCGTCAATCTAAAGTTTCCAAGTAAGTCACTCCTTAGCATCTCATTCTGATCACTGCATGCTTTTCCTTATTGTATATGTACATTTATATCGAGAGCCCACATAAATCTGGTCTTAACCAAAACGTTGAATCACAAAACATTGCATGTACGTACTCTTTGAACGAGACGTAGTATTCGTGACGCCTCTTGATCACAATTCTCTTATTTATAACCTATTGTGGGACGAGCTCTATAATTATTTCCTTGAATTTTAGTTAGAATCTTTGATTCAAATGGATAACATCTGCTCACTTGTGCTTGTGCATGCACCGTCATAATGTTTACCTATGTGGTATCAAATCCAATGTAAAACAACCTAGTGTTGAGATCCTTCTTGAGCCACTCTTTCTCTCTCCGGTGCATGTGGCTCCTATTGTTTGAACAGTCACTATACTCCTTTGTGAATATTATCGTAAACCCTTCTCATTGTCTAGCAACATAAGAGAACATCCCAGTGCCTATCGTATGTGTACATGTCAATTGAAATGGTCACTTGTCTATATAAAGTTTTTGGGAAATTTGAGATTTTAATCAATTTGTCACAGGCTGATGTTTTTGTTTGCCATCTTTGTATGACTTTCATGTCCACTTAGATCGTTCCGCAGTAATTAGATCACTTTGTTCCTATAATTGTAGTTGCCCATGAAGTGGCCAGGTATTGCATCTTGAATGTTATTATGGCGGAAATGTGTCTAGCTCGTAGAACAGTGTTTATTCCCTCTAACCAATACATGATTTGATCCAACCATTCAGATGTCATAGCTACATGGTTTTCCTTGTGTGTGGTTGAAAGTTAAGTAACCTTACCGTGACCTTTCCCTCCCAACCTCAGTTAGATTTTCAAGATTCTAGCACATATCATGAGCATATTAATTTGATAGATAAATTTGTTGTATCTCTAGTCCTCTCATATAGGATGAACTATTGTGAACGATTTAACTGTCAGAATGATAATAATCTCACAAGTGTTCATCTTATTTTTTCATCCTCATGGGCTTGTGGCATATCTATTCCTTGTGTTAGTTAATGTTAAGAGCGTAATGCAACTACATGTATTTTGACACCCATATCACATTAAGGATGCCAAAATATTCTCATTTCGTGTTCAATTGATTTTCCCCACATTCCAAGAGGCGACTGGTGTCACGTACTTGGCTATTCTCTCTGAGGCCTCCGTCAAAGTAAAGGAAGTATTCTCACTTGCCTCCATAGCCAAATGGTTGTGGTTCAAAAGGGTATTTATTATGTGTTATGATTTAAATGTGTGCAACTCATGTCTAGATATCACCACTGTTAATGTAATACCCTTAATGTTCAGATCAGTGTCGTTGATATATACTGTAATGCTTTGTTGAGTTACGGATATGTCGTTAGAGTGGTTTTGGGATTCTCTGGCAGGTGGATAGACCCCAATTACAGGGGAGACTCTAGCGAAATTTTTTAAAATTTAGGGAGTGAGTCAAAATTTTTGAACAGCTAGTAGGTGTTATAACAATAGAGTCACATTGGGTGCTGATGGTGAATTTTGACCCTCATTCAAGGACGAATAATCCTAAGTGTGGGAGAATGTAAGGCCCCTAAAAAGATTTCCTTATGATTTAAGATTTTAATGTGAGCCAACGATATTAGGGAATAACGTATTCGAGTATTAAAGGAGACCCATAGGATAGAACCACATCATTTTGAAATGAAAACATGTTTCTAAGGTGTGTTGGAACATACTAAGGAGTTTTGTGAATGGCAATAACTTGTGTGGAACAAGTTGGATACATTAAGTGGAAAGGATGTTCCAATTAGCACAAGACCCGACCTCAAACGACAAGAACTTCCACAATATAAAGCCTTAGGTCGTTATATACCTACCAAATTATAGATCTCCGAGTATTGTTTCCAACACATCAAACCGTTTGTCATTTGGCTATTTCTACATAAAGTATGGCCATTTTACTGGACCTATGTTATCTGCGCGCCCAGATGCGCGGCCACGCATACTGGAGAGTATTCTACCTTGTGTGCGCAGCCAAATGCGCGGTCACTTGCCCAGGTACGTGACCGCCCACGTAGGAGCCCTATAAATACCCCCAAGGCCGGGTATAGAGAGGGGCTAAGTCATTTCTTTGAGCTAGGGCTTGCATATCAAGGGAATCCGTCCAACACTTCCCTCCCATGAACCAAGGTAATGTTTTTGGAGAAATTTTGAGTTGATTACTACTCCTAAACACTTGTATTAACTAGGATTAATCTTGAAGATCCATAGATTTCCATTCAAATTCCCAAATTGGTAAAAAACACTTCAAAATGGGATTTTCAAGAGTCTCACTATAAGAGGTATATCTACCATCTCTACCTAATCTATGGTGATTAATTATGTATGGAATATGTGTTATGACTTATGGGATGGTGATTTGAAGCAAAAACTGCCTTATCCTAGGTTGTGTTGGTATTGTATAGATTGTAAAATGAATTAATTGATAACATTTATGGGTTGAGAGTGAAGTGTTGGGCATGCATGTGCTAATGGAAGTTGTGAGGTGAATTATTGGTGTGGAAGGTGGTTGTTAGGCGAAGAAATTTTATGGGCGTAGGTTGTAGAAAAATATGCACACTAGATGTTTGATAAAAGTCTACATAACTTAAAGAATAGGAATCTTGTTAATATTGGTGCAATTGTGTTGCATTGTTGTAGATTGAAGTTGTTTAGTGTGGTGGAACTTCGTAGTATTATTAAGGGGCGAATTCCAGGTATGTTGGCTAAACTCTTTTTTTTGAATTGAAGCCCACAATGCCCTTGTAAGTCTCGTGTTGCTCATTATAAGTTGATTATTCTGAATAAGCATTGTGTCAAGAGATATATGCGTTCAATTTGTAGTCCAAATGTACTTGTTATGTTGAGTTACTATTTGAGAAGGTGATTAAGCATAGGTTGTGTGTTAATATATTATGATTTGAAAATGTATATCTAATTAAAACTAGCATGTCGAATTGTGTAAGAAACATGTGCCTAAGACCCTTAATTTGGTTAGTTGCTCAAATGTGTATTTAATGGCTTGAGTAGAAATACCTTGTCATCGATTATCTATAAGGATGCTTGAAAGTGAGGGAAATGGTTGGAGATATAAAGTGTGGCCAACGTGCCAAGAATGAAAGTTATACTTGTGGCCAATGGTGGCAAGGAAATGAAATGATGTGAGAAAGGTTTTGAAATAGGCCTTGATTCAACTGTCCTAAATTGACTTCTAAAATAGATGTGCCAAAAAGCTTATGTGCTCAGGTCATACCGAAATGTGGTTGTCTTAGTTAATGCTATGCTTTGTAAGTATTTTCAGAGTGTTTTGAGCTCCTATATGTTCATGAATTGAAATTATGTATTGCACTTTTTGGGAAAAAGTGTTTCAAGAATGAATGATGTGTTACAGATTTTTAATTGTGACTTAATTATGTTATACTCCCTTCTTGGGAAGAAAACCTTGTACGAAATCACTGTAATCAAACACTTATTTCTCATATGATGAAACCTTATGAACCTACCCTTCCTAAAGCCAAACATGCCAAAACGGTTGATTGGAAGAGAACCCCTTGTACAAACTATTATTGTTTTGTGAATCTAGAATTGTGATATTGTGATTACACCTCCACCCGCATATATGTTAGAGTGAGGTAAAAGGGCCGCTTTGTGTAGGGATTGTGGTATTGTGATACACCTCGACACGCATATATTTCGGTGAGGCGGCAGGGCCGCTTTGTGTAGAGATTGTGGAATTGTGAAACACCACCACCCGCATATATTGGGGTGAGGCGGCAGGGCCGCTTAGTACAGGGATTGTGGTATTGGGATACACCTCCACCCGCAAATATTGGGGTGAGGCGGCAAGGCCACTTTTTGTACAGATTATGGAGTTGTGATACACCTCCACCCGCATATATTGGGGTGAGGCGGCAGGGCCGCTTCGTGTAGGGATTGTGGTATTGTGAAATACCTCCACCCGCATACATTGGAATGAGGTGGCAGGACAACTTCGTGTAGAGGATCCCCGACTTAATAATTTATAAATGTTATGAAAAGCTTTTAATAAATTTCATGTGGCATTAACGGCTAACTAAGCCTTTTACTGTTACCATGATTCATCATTTTTGTGTTGTATTTCTAAGTCCTTGAATAGGTTTTTTTGTTTTCATACTAATACTATTTCATATGTACTAACGTCCCTTTTTGCCCGGGGCGCTACAGCTTTGATGGATGCTGGTGGTTTGTCAGCGGGCAGTATTGATCCTCGTTAGCAGTTAATCTCTATTTAGTAGATTGGTGAGCTCTACTGTACTCCGAGCTTTATGTCATTTGACGTTGTACTTTATGTTTTGAGGTATAGTCGGGGCCTTGTCGCCGGCACTTCCATACTACTCTTCGGTTGTACTTAAAGGTTCCATAGACATAGTTTGGGTTGTATGGTGGTGTTGGAAGAGTCAACTACATATGTTGTATTTGTATCACACATCTCATTTCAAAATATAATTTTGTATATATATTTTGGGAATTATGAAAGAAGTAACCCGTTGGTGATGGAATTGGAATTGTTCATGAAATCCACTCATGTTTAATTGTTGATATATAAAAATTCTCTTTATTAATGGGTGAGTTGGGTAGAAGGTATTATACAGGCTTACTTGACTGAGGTATCTCGATTGAGCGCCGGTCGCACTCCTCAAGGACGGGGCGTAATAATGCATAAATACTCTCAGACCCAAGAATCACACTCCCTATTACTCATCTCCTACTCCAATTTCGAAATGGAAAGCTAGGGATAGAACCTTACCTCTTTTGAAGACAACTAGCATAGTTTCCTTGTGAATTCTTCAAGACATAAGAAAGGATTGATGAACAAATAGCTTAGAGATTCCTTCTCTCACTCTAAAGCACTTTCATCTCTCTAAAATAGCAGTTTGAACCTTCTAAAATAACCCCCGAGGTTGTTTTATAAAAATGGGATCGGGTTATAAAATTAGCAAATGGACCCTCCAAACTCAACTTTGCGGACATAGAGTGCACCGCAGATAAGGTCTGCGGCCCGCAAAGTGGACGCAAAATGGCCCTAAAAAAATGGGCTGGCCTTATCCAGTATGCGATAGATCTGCGATCCGTAGATCAGTTAAGCGGTTGCATAGTGCGCTGCAAAATCTTCCTCCGAAGCACAGAATCTTCCTTCGATATTCTCTCATACTAGTTCTGTGATGGATGTTCGGCCCACAAAACGATTATGCGATCGCATAGTCGACCGCAAAACGACCTCCAAAATTGACCCATTTTTCTGCTCCACTCCGCATCGGATCTGCGGTCCGCGGAGAAGTTCTACAGTCGCATTGTCGACTAGAAAAATGCCATGTGCTGCAACAATTTTCCTTCAACTCCCCGGCGCACTGAACAATCATCAAATACATTAGCCTACCTCGGCACCACAAAGACCCAAGTTTTAGTAATATTTTAAGGGGCCTTACATCAGGTAATCAATAGGACCAAAAACCGTGTCTCTCCCTTCAGGCACAACGCATGATCCAGAGTAAGAAGAATGTGAAACTCCCTAAATGTCCCTGTAGCCTCCCCTATATAAGTGTGGTCGGCAACACACTGATAAGAGGGACTCTACTTGACACAGCTCCATAGACTTCCTAAGAGTCGACTTAGAACCTAATGCTCTGATACCAAGTTTGTCACGACCCAAATCTATGTGGCCGTCACCCGACACACAATCCGACCCGAGCAAACCAACCCATAAAATGCACCCAAACCATATGCATGATTACCAATTTAACTACGGTAACTTTTTGAAAATCTTATATATTTTCAAGTTAAATGATGTAATATTTTCCCCATTCAACAATACGTGAAGTATCTCATAATCATAACAAGTCTAAGTAAAATAAATATCTTTTCATGCATGCGATGTACAACCCCATTACTACAGCTCTTCAAAACTATCTATGTAGCTCTATACCAAGGATAGAACTCAATATTTTGGCCAATGCCCGAATAACATAAAAATAAAGATAACATGATAGCTACCATGAAATAGGAGCGGTACCTTACTGTATACTTTGGGAAACGAGTCATCCTAGCCATGTCTGCATGCCACGTGTAATAACCCTCGGCCTGAAACATGTAAAGTAAGAGGATCCCTGAAGAGGGGCCTCTAAGGGCTGAGTACACCACCACGGTACTCAATAAGTGTCATAGACTCTCTCTAACTCAAGTTCTTAGGAGAAGATTTTACAAAAACTATGCAACTAATATTTCATATAAAGTAATAAATAATTATATATAATATGCTCTTATCATATCAAATGAAAAGACAAGTGAAGTAAAACCATGATATAAATTCTTAGAAATTTTATATCAAACCAAGAATTTTAATAAAAATCATATAAAATCATTTTAATTTCATTAAGTCGTTGAAATCAATTTCAGTTCCTTAGGCCTAAAACATAAGGAAGTCTTCTTTACCTTTCATGAGGAGTACTACACTGACAAGGACATAATAAAAAACTACTAGGTGATAAACCTAGAAACAAGTAGTTCCTCATGAGTCTACTTAACCGCATCACTCAAACTAATGATCGTTTTCCCTCTCAATGTGGGACTTTATCCCACAAACCTCGGCTTAACCTTGGAATGTGTCCCTACTCTGGCACATGCAGTTCCATGGTAACGAACTCAATATTCGAACCAATTTAGGTGGTATCCACTAGTAACTCCCAAAACATTTGAATATAAAAAATAAATTCATAGCCTAATAGCCTCAAAGGATCTACTTTTATCAATGTTCTAATATACATGCTACTCCATTATTCAAATTTCAAAACACTTACTTTTTCATGAAAACATATCTTTAGCAGTCTAATAGTTTATACTCTTATCAACACATAAGTTTTAATAAAACTTTTAACGTTTTTCATAAGTGTCATCTTCTTGCAAACAAATTTTGAAAATAAGATTTTTATATAAAATCACATGATACTTCAAAAGAAAAAAACTTAGAAACATATGGTGACATCCTTTTCTCTTGTCCCCACGAGTACGGATACACATTTATAAATAATATCACGTGTTAACTCAAAATATGATTTTAGAGAGAATCCCTTAAGAAGAGTAAGTCATAATCAACTTACCGCAAACTTCAAGCTCCGAAAACACTACAATGCTCCAATAGATTAAAATGCTCAAATGTCGATAACAATTCGACACTTACCATTAAATATTCCAACTGCATCAAAACAAACCCGAAAAGATTCGTAAAAATCTATTAGGTTTCACAACCCGGCAACAAGCCTTCAACAATCCCAAATTATCCAATAGGTTCACCCATTAGCCTATTCAATTGTATCCTTCTCAATTAATACTCATTTGGAGTCATTAATGATACTACCTTAATTACCCAACATAAAGTTACTATTCATTGCCTTCTCCAACAAAACCCTAGGTTTAAGAACACTCTTTTCAAGAACTAGTGTTGTATCTTATCAAAATGTGATTCTCGAGTCAATTCGTTTATCAATTAAGTTATTAAGTCTAATAGAATCATTAGAAACTCAAAAAAATTCCATTCATATCAATTCATCACCATTCATCTTCTTCATTGCCCAAAATATTAATTTCAAGACCCACTCTTAGAATTCATATAATATCCCATTAAAACATCAAATAAAATTCATAAAACATGCTATCCATACTCAAATATGTCATATATATGAAGCTCAAGTGAAAGGATTATCTCTTGGTGGAAGAAACTGATTTTTCCTCTTTTTGGCATTCTTGAAGATTCAACCAATTTCCTAGGTATGTGATCCATAATAATGTTAGTGTTATCACTAAATAATGTTATATAATCATCCTTGTACCAAAATAACTTATCTTGAAATGTATATATGGTGGAAGAGCTCCTCCTAAGAACTAGCTTATTCTCTCTATGACCATGTTTCAGCCCATTTAAAATGGCACCTAAAGTTGCATAGTGTACACATAGTACCTACACAGGAGATGTTCCCTTCGATAAAATCTAGAATTGGCTATGCATCTTGCATAGCTTGCTGCGTAGCTACACTACCACTTTGTGATAATAAGTCCATAACTTATTATAGAAATATACAAATGACGAAAGTTTTGATGCACTAATTACTAGACTAGTAAACTTATAATAAACCATATACTCTTCATATCATAAGAGTTATGATCGTTTGAAGTTAAGTCTTGTGCCAACTCATTTGAAACTTTAGCCTATCATATATTTTCCAATGTGTCATAGCCTTAGGGCTCTTCTTAGACCATAAACCATTTCTAACATATTCATGTTCAAGTGATATCATTCATAGCGTTAGCACTTGCTCACACGCGAATTAATATAATTAGCACATGCGGATCTTCATTAAAGCATTTAAACACTTTGAAATTTTTCTGGGGTGTTAGAAATGGCCAGAGAGACTAAGGATGATATTTCTTTCAATTGGGTTGTAAAGATCGCCAGGAAGATCAAGAGGATTCGTGGTCAGGGTTGAGAGGTAGCATTCAAGAAGAGACTTTGTCATTTTGGTGGTTTTATTTGGTAGAGGCTATCCCAGCAGGCTGATTCAATCAACGCTTAATGTATCTCACGGTGCTTCGAGTGTGGTTCTTGTTGGTCTCATCCTGAGCAAATAGCCTACAACGCACCTTTAGCTCCGGTCAATGCACCTCTAATTTAGACTTATCAAGGTGGTTATTCATGTTGATAGTGTCAGTTCCAGGATCATCAGATACAATAGTAGAGGACTTGGTATACCTATGGAGATCATGGCACGTTGTGACGTTTTTCCCTAGGTCACAGAGTAGCGTGCTACAGTAGGGTACTCGTGCCATGATTTTGGCACTGGTTGCTCCACTACCCGCTCAACTAGCTAGAGGTGGGGGTCAGGTAGCCCGAGGTGGTGGTCTGGCCACTAGAGGTGGAGGCTAGCAAGGGAGAGGCCACCCAAGAGGGGGATGTCAGATTGGTGGGGCTCAGCCTCGTTTTTATGCATTCCCAGCTAGACCGGATGCAGAATCATCTGATGCTGTCATCACAGATATTGTTCAAGTTTGCCATAGAGATGCATCAGTTTTATTTGATCCGGGCTCTTCTTATTCCTATATGTCATCCTATTTTGTTTCATATGTGTCTCATGATTCCTTGAGTGCTTTTGTTTTTGTGTCTACGCCTGTGGGAGATTCTATTATGGTAGACTGTGTTTATTGTTCATGTGTGGTCTCTATCGGGGATTATGAAACTAGGGTAGATCTTCTTTTTCTTATTATAGAAGATTTTGATGTTATTCTGGGCATGGACTAATATTTACCATATCACGCTATTCTAGATTATAAGGCTAAGACTGCGACGTTGGAGATGCCGGGGTTGCCGAGATTGGAGTGGAGAGGTTAATTATGTTATGTTCCCAGCAGAGTGTTGTCTTTTCTGAAGGCACAATGGATGATTGAGAAAGGGTGCTTGGCATACTTAGCCTATGTGAGGGAAGTTAGTGTTGATACTCCTACCGTTAAGTTAGTTATTGTAGTGAGAGATTTCCCTGATGTGCTCGTAGCAGTCCTACCGAGAATACTGCCCGTCAGGGAAATATTTATTTTGGTATTGACTTGGTGATGGGCACTCAGCCCATCTCTATTACACCATAAGACATGTCACCAGTGGAATTGAAGGAATTAAAGGAACAGCTTTAGGAGTTTCTTGATAAGGGTTTAATCTGACAGAGTGTTTTGCCTTGGGCTGCTCCAGTTCTATTTTTGAAGAAGAAAGACGACACTATGAAGGATGTGTATTGACTACAGACAGCTGAACAAGGCTACAATCAAGAACAAGTACCCACTACCAGCATTGATGATTTCTTTGATCAACTTCGGAGTGCTAAGGTGTTCTCGAAGATTGACTTAAGGTTGGGGTAACATTAGAAGAAGATTCGGGCTTCAGATATTCCGATGACGTAAATCAAGACCAGCTACGACCACTATGAGTTTCTGGTAATATCTTTTGGACTGACCAATGACCCAACAACCTTTATGCGCTTGAGAACAGCGTGTTCTAGCCGTATCTTGATTCCTTCATCATCGTGTTCATTGATGACATATTTCTATATTCTCACAAGTGGGAGGACCATGAGCAGCACTTGAGAATCATGCTCCAGACATTGAGGGAGAAGAATCTTTAAGCTAAATTCTCCAAGTGCGAGCTTTGGCTTGATTCGATGGCGTTATTGGGCCACGTGTTGTCTAGCGAGGGAATTAAGGTAGATCCAAAGAAGATTGAGGCAGTTCAGAACTAGCCTAAATATGCATAAGATGCACTTATTCGGAGCTTCATGTGCTTGGCGAGTTCTTATCATTGGTTTTTGGAGGGGTTTTCATCCATTTCAGCCCCATTTACCAAGTGTGAGGTGAGCTTTCAGAAGCTCAAGACTACATTGACTGCAACACAAGTGTTGGTTTGCCTACAGGTTTGGGATCCTATACCATGTATTGTGATGTGTCGCGCATCAGACTTGGTGCGATGTTGATGCAGGATGGTAGGGTGATTGCCTATACGTCTCGTCAGTTGAAGGATCGTGAGAATAATTACCTTGTGCATTATTTAAAGTTGGCAGCCATTTGTCACGCGTTGAAGATTTAGAGGCACTATATATACGGTGTTCGATGTGAGGTCTATACTGACCATTAGAGTCTTTATCACCTTTTCAAGCAGAAGGACCTTAATTTGTGGTAGCAGGGATGGTTAGAATTGTTGAAAGACTATGATATCACCATATTGTATTACCCGGAGAAGGCCAACGTAGTGGCCGGTGCATTGAGTTGGAAGGCTGAGAGCATGGGTAATTTGGCAAATTTACTGGCGGTGGAGAGGCCACTAGCTATGAATGTTCAGGCTTTGGCCAATCGGTTTGGTGAGACTGGATGTTTCGGAGCCTAGTGGGGGTCTTGCTAGAGTTGTGGCACAGTCATCATTGTTGGAGCGTATCAAGGCTCGCTAGTTTGATTATCCTCACTTGTTGGTGTTGAAAGACACGGTGGCAGGATTTGTGTCCCAAATGTTGATGGGTTGAGAGAGTTGATTCTTGAAGAAGCTCACAGTTCACGCTGTTCCAGTCACCCAGGTCACACAAAGATGTACTGTGGCTTGAAACAGCACTATTGGTGGTGGAGAATGAATATAGATATTGTTGCTTATGTGTCTCAGGGTTTGAATTGTCAACAAGTGAAGTACGAGCATCAGAAACCGGGTGGATTGACACTAATTTTAGAGATATCGAAGTGGAAGTGAGAGCGCATCGCTATGGATTTTGTGGTAGTCTTACCACATACCTTGAGAAAATATGATGTAGTCTAGACTATTATGGAACGATTGATTAAGTCTGCACATTTCATTCCGGTGATGACTTCCTATTCTTTAGAGAGGTTGGCTCAAATTTACATCCATGATACTATCCGCCTGCACAGGCTGCCCATTTCCATCATTATTGACCGAGGCACACAGTTCACAACACATTTTTGGAGAGTCATGCAGCATGAGGTGGCACTCATCGAGCTGAGTACCGTGTTTCACCCTCAGACAGACGGACAGTCCGAGGACACTATTCAGATATTATAGGACATATTACGTGCCTATGTTATTGATTTCGTAGGTTCATGCGATCAGTTCCTACCGCTCGCAGAGTTCGCCTACAACTGGAGAGAGTTGGAGAGATTGCTTTTAGGCTTGCATTGCATCTTAGCCTAGCAGGGGTACATATGGTATTTCACGTTTTCATGCTTCAGAAGTACCATGAGGACAAATCACATGTTTTAGAATTTAGCAAGGTGAAGCTAGATCAGAATTTGGCTATGAGGAAGAGCAGATTTCTATTCTAGACCGGCAAGTTCGTAAGTTGAGGTCCAAGAGTTTTCCTTATGTGAAAGTGCAATGGAGAGGTCAGGCGATTGAGAAGGCTACGTGGGAGTATGAGCTGGATGTCCTTGCATTTGCGAGGAAATGTTCGCTTTTGCCAAGGTTGAGCAGTAGCTTTTGCAAATAGTTTGGTCGCATTATCGACCACTAAGCATTTAGGACAACTTCGCATATGCTAAGCAATTTTCCTCATTTGCGAAGGTGGGCAGTTCGCATTTGCCATAAATATGTCGCTTTTGCGGCTACAGTGGGTTTGATGCATTGATCGTATTTGTGATTAGTGGTTCGCATTTGCGTACATCGCATTTGCAAATGAATTTTCGCAAATGCGACATCCGCAACTAGGTAAAATTGGTGAAAATCGGGACTTAGCTCATTTTTGTGCCATTTTCAACCCTAAGCTCTCTAGAGGCTATTGTTTTAAGAAGTATTTCTTCCTAAATTCATTGGTCAGCATCTCTAATTACTTTTCATGACTTTTTATCATCAAATCTTTGAATTTCATGGTATAAATTAGGGATGTTGGTTAGAATTTAGAGATTTTGTAAAATAGAGATTTAGACCTTGAATTTAGGTTAGATTTCAAAACAAATTGCATATACCGGCTGGGGGTGAATAGGTAGATGGTTTTGGTCTATATCTATGATTTTGACCATGCAAACCCGGGGTTGTATAAGCCCCGTAAATTTGTATAGTTGACTCGGGCTATTTATGTAAGTTTAAAAGGGTAATAGAGTCAATCTTGGAGTTTGTGCGGACTCCCAGTAGGGGATAGTGGTGATCGGAACATGATAATGTATGTCTAGTTCAAGTTGAGGTGGTTGGGAGTGTCAAAAAATCAAAAGGAAGTAAAACAATAAAGTTTGAAAACTTTGTTGAAATTGGCAAAAACAGTGCATTTAGGTACTAACGTGCGCTCAACACACGAAAACAAAACAAAGTTTGCAAGGAATAAACCAGCGCATTTAGTCTATAATGCACACTCAACATGCACTAGGGAATCTGGCCTGAGCAGTGATAGCTCACATTGTGCACACTACGCGTCCCCCGCGAGGTCTTTTACAATATATAAGTACATAAGCAAGGACAGACAGAAATAAAAGGATTTCAAGGCTAGGGCTTTTCTCCCATCACCCATCCAACCAAGGCTTTCAACACACACTTAAGATGAGTTTTAAAGAGTGTTTTTATGATGATTTCATTTCTCAATCACTAGTTACAATATGGGTTTGTCTTGGATTCCATAGGATTTCTTCAAAATCCAAGAACACCCCAAAGGTTAGCTTCAAGATTTGGGCTACAAGAGGTAATCCTTCAGCCTAAAGCCTACATGCATGTTTTGCTAATGAATATATGAGCAAGAAATAAGTATTATCACTTATGAGATGGTGATTGGAAGCCATAAGTGCTTAACCTAGAATGGGTCTTGTAGAGATTTTGTAATAAGTTAATTACTAAAATTTGGTGGGTGTGTTTCATTGATGATTATAATGATACTAAAGAAGGTAGTTTGTAGGAAAAGGATGTTGTAGTATCCCTTGTTGGTAGGAAGGAGGGATTGTTGGATGAAGAAACACCGTTACTAGAAGTAGTAGAATGTTATGCACTCTAGGTGTTTGATAAAATACCTAAATAATCTAAAACCTAGAAATCTTTACTAATATTGGTCCAACTGAATTATGTTGATGTAGATTGATGTTTTAAGAGTAGTTGGAGGTTTTAATATCACTAAAGAGCTGAATCAAGGTATGTTGGCTAAACTCCTTTTCTACAATCGGAATCCATGAGTTCCTCGTAAGTTCCAAATGTTATTTGCTTAAACTCCTATTCCAACTGTTCCAAATTGCTTACGAAGGTTGGTTTACCTAAATAATTATGTACTCGAGTCACATTCGATTTACTCCTATCATATGGCTCTTCCCTTTCGTGGGAAAATGTTCAAATATGATTGTTGTAACTAATGCATATGATTTGAATCCATGTTTCAATTGTAAATCACCATGCTCTCTTTTGTAAGTACTTTCAGTGTGTTTTTAGCTCTTCATACTCATGAGTTGAAACTGTATATATCATGCCCCCCTTGGTAAAAGTATCCCTTGAATAAATGGTGTATTAGTGGCTTATAATTATAACTTGTGTTTCGATTGCCAATCATTATGCTCTACTCTTTGAAAGAAATTTAATGTGTTCAAGTGACTCATCACTAATGAACTTAAAGCTATAATTTCCGGATTGTCTATATATTGGAGTTTATGATAATGACCATTGGATGTAAAGAAATGAAAGTTTGAAATATGAAATGCGGCCATCGTGCCTTGAATGAAGAACATTATGTATGGCCAACGAAATGAAGATGTTGTGAATGGTCAAAAGTGCTATTGAAGGTTGAATTTATGAAAGACTATGAGATGGATACGATTTTATTACTATTTCCGTTATCCTAAATAAATAAATGAATGTTGTTGGGAGCATCATTAGCGAGCTGAGGGAGGGTGGGTTGTCACGGCCCACACCCGAAACTACACGTGTCGGTGTAGGAGTGATTGAGGGTTTAATCCCTGTGCTGATGTGTTGAGATTATTCTCCTTAATTAGGAGGAGATTGATGTATCGAGATTATTCCCCTTAATTGGGGTGAGATGATTGCTAGCAAAAGATGATGACGACCCACATGGCATTGTGGTGAGTCCATCGGTCAATGATCCGACGCCATGTCGAGCACATGGTGGTGTTTTGTTTTGATGTTTACCCTCATATTTTGGGGTGAGACAGCTTAGCCAGTTCGGTAGAGATCGGACGCCATGTCACGCACATGGTGGTGTTGTGTTTTGATTACGACCCTCATACATTGGGGTGAGACGGCTTAGACGATCGGGCAGAGATCGGACTCTGTGCTATAAGCACAGTGGTGTGTCGGTGCTAAAGATCTCCCAACAAAATTTGTTAATACTTAAATGGAATTGGATATGGTTTAACTTGGCATTTAGTATTGCTTGACTTTCTTATTAATTCCATGTTTCTCTCCTTCTTATGTTAGCATTCTATTAAATGAGTGGCTATATAGCTTTAAATACTACTACTATTCCATACGTACTAATGTCCCTTTTGCCGTGATGTTGCATCTTTAAGAGATGCAGAGGACTTCGTAGTAGGTGGCTCAGGTTCCTGATAGGTGTACCTCAGTTGATTTGGCGAGCCCTATTCTACTTCGAGGCGTTATGTCATTTGGTTTTGTACATTGTGTTTTGAGGTATTGCAGCGCCGTTGCCACCGACACTTCCATATTGTGCTCTTGTTCACTTAGAGGCTCCATAGACATACTATGGGTTGTGTTTCGAGTGGGGGACACTAGTTATAAACGTTGTTGAAGTTGTTGGATGTTTCCTCTTTTAACTATGAATTTGAAATATTTTGTTATCTTTAAATGAAGCTCCTATAAAAATGAAGGTTGGTGTGTTACATACGATTCTCTTTATTGGTCTAAGTCTTTATATTAATCCTCAAATTATTCATGGGTAGGTTTTAATGGTAGACACTAAGTAGGCTTGCTTAACTTGGTAACCCAGTCGAGCGCCGGTTGCGCTCGCCAAGGACGGTGCGTGACTAGCTTTGTATTGGAGCCTAAGGTTTTAAACTGTCCTCGGATGTCTCGGAGCCGTGTCTAGTAGAGTCCTTCTTATCGATGTGTTGTCGAACACATCTATAATTAGGAGGCCATTTGGACATTTAGGAATGTCACCCTTCTTTGAAATTCTAGATCGTACAATAGAGCTCAAGATAGGAAGCCAATTTCCCCATCATGTCTTCTTTTTCAGATTAGTAGTCCTCGAGTTCGAGGCGATGAAGAGGTAGTGATCCCAACATTGAATCTTGGGGAGGTTGCACAGCGGTTCATTGTGGGAATGGGTCAAGCCTTGGAGGAATTGAAAGCACTATTTGGTAGGGGAAATGCGCTTGTTCACCTTAATGTCACCACACCACCGAATCATGTGGCATAAGAACCTAGGAAACGAAACAGTGTTGTTTCTACCAATAAGCGGGAATGTCAGATTTGTAAGAAGCGCCACCAGGGAATATGCTAGATGACTTTTCAGATATGTTATGGTTGTGGAAAGAGGGAGCGGACACAAGAAAAATAAATGCCTAGGCTAGGTACACCGAACCAGATCTGCCAGGCGTCCGGGAGGGAACATTTGTTGCCGGGTCGCAAGTATGCTCAGGAGCGTTTTAGGGGCTACAGGTCTGGGTACATCCATAGGCAATGCAACCAAAATCAGATGAGAGTGACATTAGCACCCGCACCACAAGCCGGTACTGAGATTGTTACTCTCGCCATGAGGGCCTAGAGGAAGAATAAGGAGGATTATTATGGTGTATGCAAAAAGTTTTATATTTTACCAGTGGGGTGACTCAGCTTAGTGGACCTCATCCTTGTTGCAAGAAGTGTAGGAGGTGTCATTCGAGTGCATGCCGCTATTGTACTAATGCATGTTATGGGTGTTGAATTGAGGGGCATCAGATAAGGCACTGCCCCGGCAACCAACAGCTAGCAAGTATGTCCCTCCTTAGTTCATCACTATGATAATCACATAATTTTCCTTCTCATATATGCACATCTATATTGAAGAGCCAATATAAACATGATCTTGAAACGACATTGCATTACAAAACATTTCATGTACCTACTATTTGAATGAGACGCATTATTCGTGGAGTCTCTTTACCACAATTCTCTTACACAACCTCTTAAGGAATTGAGTTCTATTATGATTTTCTTGAATCAAGTCATAACCCTAGGTTAATACTTTTAATATGCCTCTCCAAATCCTCCCACAAATGACTTACTTGACGAGTTTCTTATAGGATCTTCTGCATGAAATAAATAACATCTCTGGCTTGCGCACACGCCCCGTAACATTAGCCTACACGACATCGAGTCAAAAGTAAATCAACCTTGTGCTAAGATCCTTCCTAGCCCACTATTTTTCCTTCATAAGTGGATCATAGGATTTAAGAAACCACTCTACTTCCTTTGTGAACACTATCATAAACCCTTTTCACTATTGAATAACTTAAAAGCACATCTCAATACCCTTCATATGTCTTATTATATTCGAAAAGGTCACATGTCTGAATAGAGCTTCCTCCAAAACTCGAGATTGCCATACGTCTTAGATTAACACTTAGTACACTTGATTTCATCCTCAAATAATGAACACGCCTCACTTCCAGTATTGTGGTTACAGTGATGTGGCCTTGTATTGCAACTTGAGTGCTATTATGGCAAGACATGTGTAGCTCGTAGCCGGTATTTATCATCTCTTCCCTCATCTAAAACATGTTATAATTGTTTTTCCTTAGTTGCAAATTAATTGTGCTAGCCTCCTAACACAGGTTGGGATACCCATGAGAGAGCGTGTCCTTCCATGTATCGCTTTAGCGCTTCAACTCTCATAGGATTCGTAAGAGGCTATCTATCAAGTCCAGATACATTTTTGGGTTGTTATAGTACCACGTTTGAATCTCATGCCTGTCCTATCTGCCTTATTATCTGGGTACTTGCCAAGTCACAAAGTCGTGGCGAACTAATTATGAACACTCACAACCCTTCTGTGGTTACTCTATTATACTTTCTCTGTTTCCATTAACTTTGACTCTCGGCTTCTAGGATCATTTGGCATGTCATGTACATTGCCATTTGCAGAGAATTTATTATCCCTAACATTCCACATCCGTAGATGAATAGGGGTTTATCATTTTCCTTTCTCCCCGGAACATCATATTAACCAATAGAACGTCTCCAACATATGCATGATTCAACACCAATTTTAAGACATCCTAGCTACATGGTTTCACTCGATTATGATGTTATCCCAAAGGAACTCGATTACTTCTTTTTCCCTAACCTTCTCATATGCCTGTGCTTCCACCCATTTAGAGAAATAATCAGTCATAAAAAGAATGAATTGAGCCTTACCTGGTGTGTAGGGAAGAGGGCCAACGATTGTCATTCCTCACTTCATGAAAGGCCATGGTGATAAGACCGAGTGTAACGTCTCTCCGGGTCGATGGATCATCGGTGCATGCCCTTGACATTCGTTGCATTTTCGAATGAACTCCTTCACGTCCTTTTCCATGTCGACCCAATAATAACCGGCTCTGATTATTTTTCAGATCAGGGGTTCGGGACTGGAGTGGTTCCTACAAGTGCCTTCGTGGATTTCTCTTAAAATATAATCATTGTCACCCGGTCCCAGACATATTGCGAGAGGGCCGTCGAACATTCTTCTAAATAACGTTCCATCATTGGACAAGCAGAATGGAGCCCCCTTTGTACGCAAAGTTCTTGATTCTTTTGGATCTGAGGGGAGTTTTTCGGAGTTGAGATATTCTATGTATTTTTTCCTCCAATCCAAGGTTAGACTCGTCGTATTGATCTCCGCGTGGCCTTCTTCCACTACCGACCTCATGAGTTGTACGACCTTTTCGGATTCGATCTCATCATCTTCGACCAATGATCCCAAACTGGTGATGGCATCGGCTTTGCTGCTTTGCTCTCGAGGTATGTCTTATAAGGTCCATTCTTTGAACCTATGTAGCGTAACTTGTAGTTTGTCTAAATACCTTTGCATCCGTCCTTCTCTTACCTCGAATGTTATGTTGACTTGATTCACCAAAAGAAGGGAGTCGCACTTAGCTTCGGTTATTTCCGCTCCCAGGATTTTGGCTAGTTCTAAGCCAGCAATCATGGCCTCATACTCTGCCTTATTGTTAGTTAACTTTGCAGTCTTGATAGATTGTCGAATTGTGTTGCCGGTTGGGGGCTTTAGCACGATGCCAAGCCCCGATCACTTCGCGTTCGAGGCACCATCTGTGAACAGGGTCCATATTCCCGAAGGAGTCCCCGATCCGGCCAGTTGGTCTCTTTGGACCTCGGGTATTAGGGATGGAGTAAAATCGACAACGAAATCTATCAAGACTTGAGATTTCATGGCGGTTCGGGGTCGATATTCGATATCGTACCCGCTTACTTCGATAGCCCATTTGGCCAATCGGCTGGAGAGCTCGGGTTTATGCATTATGTTTCTTAACGGGTAAGTCGTTACGACGCATATGGGATGACACTGGAAATAAGGCTTCAGTTTTCTGGAGGCGCTAAACAAAGCGAGTACAAGTTTATCAAAGTGAGGGTACCTAGTCTAGGCCACGCCTAAGGCTCTACTAACGTAATAAATTGGAAATTGCGTACCTTGCTCTTCTCGAACTAGAACTCCACTTACCGCTACCTCCGAGACCGCAAGGTAAAGGTACAACTGTTCACCTATCTTCGGTGTATGTAGCAAGGGCGGGCTAGACAGATACCTTTTGAGCTCTTCTAAAGCATGTTGGCATTCGGTGTCCATGAGAAGTTGTTCTTCTTTTTCAATAGATTGGAAAATCGATGGTTTTTATCGGATGATCTGGAAATAAATCATCCCAAAGCGGCTATACGGCCTGTCAGCTTTTGTACGGCCTTCACATTATCTAAGACTGTGATATCCTCGATAGCCTTGATCTTTTCGGGGTTGATCTAGATTCCACGATTCGAGACCATGAAACCGAGGAACTTTCCCGAGCCTACACCAAACGCGCATTTTTCGGGTTCAACTTCATGTGGTACTGCTTCAACACGTCGAATGTTTCCTGCAAATGGTTCAAATGGTCCTCTGCTCGCAGATACTTAACTAACATATCGTAAATATAAACTTCCATCATTTTTCCTAGTTGTTTTTCGAACATTCGGTTTACTAAGCGTTGGTAAGTGGCTCCTGCATCTTTTAACCAAAATGGCATCACGTTCTAATAGTATGTGCCATATTTAGTGATGAAGGATGTTTTTTCTTGATCAGCCGGGTCCATTCGTATTTGATTATAGCCAGAGTAAGCATCGAGAAAACTAAGGGTCTCATGGATAGCGGTAGCATCGATCATGCGATCAATGTTGGGTAAAGGGAAAGAGTCCTTTGGACATGCCTTATTTAAATTCTTATAATCTACATACATTCTTAGTTTATTCCCTTTTTTAGGGACTACTACTACGTTTGCTAACCATTCCGAGTATTTAACATCCCGAATGGACCCTATTTTTAGAAGTTTATTTACCTCATCCTTGATGAGTGCGTGTTTGATCTCGGACTGAGGCCTCCTTTTTTGCTTGACCGGTCAGAACTTCTGATCTAGGCTTAGCTTGTGAGTCGTTATCTCTGGCGGTATACCTGTTGTATCAAGATGGGACCAAGCGAAGCAATCTTCGTTAGTTATAAGGAATTTGATAAATTTTGTACTGAGCTTGGAGCTTAGGCCCCAGCCCAAATATACCTTTCATTCGGGCAAGTCTTCTCGGAGATTGACTTGCTCGAGTTCCTCAACTGTCGATTTGGTGGCATCGGACTCATCGGGGCTGATGAAAGATCTGGGGATTTCATAATCGTCATCGTCGACATATGTTTGTTTATCTACGTTTGTCGAAGATGATGTCTGTGATTGCTATTTTTTCTTGTTCTCGACCCTTTGTGAAGGAACTGATGGTGCTAGTGTTATTTCTTCCACCGCGAACATCTCTTTCGCAGCCGGTTGTTCCCCATAAACCGTTATAATTCCATCGGGTGATGGGAATTTCAACACTTGGTATAGAGTCGAAGGCACGACTCTCATGCCGTGGATCCATGGTCTACCGAATAGAGCATTGTACCTCATGTCCCCTCCGACTACGCAGAACTTCATTTCTCGAATGGTTCTGGCAGTGTTTATCAGTAACGTTATTTTGCCCTTGGTGGTTTCACATGCCATATTGAACCCATTGAGTACTCGGACTGTAGGAACAATTCGATCCGTCAGGCTGAGTTTTTCTACAACCCATGATCGGATTATATTGGCCGAACTGCCTGGGTCGATTAATATGCGTTTTACTTTAATTATGTGTATAAGCATAGATATTAGTAGTGCGTCATTGTAGGGTTGCATAATCCCTTCCGCATCTTCCTCGCTAAAATGTAAGATCCCCTCCGTCGCGTAATCTCGAGTGCGCTTTTCCCTGGCGATGGATATCTTGGTGCGTTTCAGCATCGGACCTAGAGGGGCATCTACTCTGCCGATAATCATGTTGATCGTGTGTTGTGGCTCTTCCTGGCTTTCCTGTTTATTTCTGTTTCCGAAATGATTCTTTGCTTGGTCGCTCAAAAATTCTCGAAGATGTTTGTTTTCGAGCAACCTTGCTACCTCCTCTCTCAATTGTCAGCAATCTTCTGTTCTATGTCCGTGAGTACCGTGATATTTGCATATGAGATTAGGATCCCTTTGGGCTGGATCCGATTGTAACGGTCGAGGCCACTTAGTGTCTTTGATGCTACCGATAGCTGATACGAGAGTAGCCGCATCAATATTGAAATATTACTCCGATAACCGTGGTGCCTCTTGATAACTGGTGGTTCTCTCGAAGTTGCCTTTAATTATGGGCCCTCGATTATTCTAACCTCGATCATTTCTCCTTTCGTGTCTCGGGGAGTTTTGCCTTGCTGTAGTGATTTTTCTATCCCCATGGTATGGCCGATGTCATTCTTTATTCAGTCTAGGTTCATGATAAATCTCCCTTCGAACTCTATCATGAATTTTGACGGGATAAATGGATCCCGAAGGGGCTCCAAGTTGATCATCTTCGACTCTGATTTTCAATTGGTATCGGTTATGTACATCGGCCCATGTGACAGCATGATATTTTATCATGTTTTGCTTGAGTTGCCGTGAAGCCGTCGAGCTTCGAACATTGAGCCCCTGGGTGAAGGCCTGAACAGCCCAATCGTCAGTGACCGGTGGCAGGTCTATCCGTTCCATCTGAAAATGAGATACGAATTCTTTGAGCATCTCGTTATCCTTTTGTCTGATTTTGAATAGGTCCGACTTTTGCGTATCAACTTTGATGGCGCCTGCATGTGTTTTTACAAAGGAATTTGCAGGCATAGCGAAGGAGTCAATGGAATTAGGGGGTAAGTTATGATACCATGTCATGGCTCCCTTCGACAAGGTTTCCCTGAACTTTTTCAAAAGAACGGATTCGATCTCGTCGTCTTCTAAGTTGTTTCGTTCCATTGTACTTGGGGATTTTCATGATGCGGAATTTCTTGTGTATTGGTTTTGGAGCGGTGCTCGATGGGAAAGGTTTTTGTACCAATTTTTTGGAATCCAGGCCCTTTATTATCGGGGGTGCTCCTGGGATTTGATCCACCCTGAAGTTGTACGTTTCCACCTTTTTGTCGTTTGCCTCGATTTTTTTCTCTCCGGATTCAACTCGTCTAGTTAATTCCTCAAGCATCCTCATAATCCCGGAGTTTGCCCCCGATTCACCTTCATTCGGCTCTCCCATAACTGGTTCATCCCTAGGAACAGTTCCCCGAGAAGGTTCGAGCTCAACTTTGTTTGATTTTTTGGTTCAATTTTGTAATTGAGCAATGGCTGCCTACTAGGCTTGCAACATATCAAATATCATTTCGAGGCTGATCCTGTCACTTTCATCGTTTTGGGGACTCTGTGTCGTTGATCGATGTTCCCTACGAACGCTATTTGACGGGCCAGTAGTTTGATCTGCATCGACTGCCACTTATGTATTAGCGTCGATCGGAACTTCATCACTGGGTGCTGTGTTGTTGTTTTCTACTTGATGATCAAATTCATTATCGATGTACAAAGGCATAGATTGTGAATGCGACATAGTTGTACTGCAACCTGAAATCAGAGATACTTCGAAGAGCAAGTGTAAAACAATTTGCGTGACAAAAAATTGTATCAAACACTCACTATTATCCTTAGCCCCACGGTGGGCGCCAAACTGTTTACCCTTGGTTTCGGATAACAATTGAATTTATACGTAGTTTTAAGCATATGTGATTCAGTTTGATACAAATAACGAATAATATAACAGAAATTAAATTCAGTAGATAAATGGAGAAGAAATGCAAACCACAAGCCTTGGATAATCCTGGCCTTGACTGATTCTTCCAAGATGAACAATAAATATAAATGGAACCAGACGAATAAAGTAATGTATAAAATAATAAAAGCTGTTTTCTTTTCTTTGTTTTGATGATTGTTTCGTCAGATGCCTTTGAACAATTACATTGCCCCTTCATATGGCGTGGGGATAATCTTTTATACAAGGCAAGAATCTGTTTACAAGATAAAATATCCCTTGATTTGCTGATTTAACGGTCTTATTGATTGATGACGTTATTCCGGCCGAGATGCTTACTTATCACGGAATTGCCGGTCCTTTCGTCATTCAAATTTGATAACTTACCCTAGGACATTTCCCGGAATCGAGCTCCATAGACTCATCTCGGGCACCATGGCTTCGTATTCTGATTAGATGTTGTTCGGTCTCGACCTTCGATCTTTGGTACCTCGATATTCCGCTTCGATTGTGATGTACTCATACTACGCTTCTACATGTCTTTTTCTGCAGAGTCAGGTACGTTTGCTCGTGCCGGTCGTTAGAGGATTATTGTAGCTACTGCTTGGGAGACATTAAGGTATACCTGCTCGATGTTCGCATACCTCAGAGTCACCTTACTTATTTTATTTCCTGTTGCATTTTCTTTCGGACAATGATGTAGTAGTACTCTTGTTGTATTCTGTAGAGCTTATGACTTAGTTCCATCGGTTTTGGGGAATGTATTGTGAGATTCTATTTTCAGTATGTTTTATCTATTATTCAGTCATTATTAGTAACTTATTAATATATATCTGTTTAGTGGTTGTTATTTGTTAGGCTTACCTAGTCGTAGAGACTAGGTGCCATAATGACATCCTTTAGAGGGAAATTGGGGTCGTGATAAGTTGGTATCAGAGCTCTAGGTTCATAGGTGTTACGAGTCATAAGCAGGTTTAGTAGAGTCTTGCGGATCGGTACGGAGACGTCTGTACTTATCTTCAAGAGGCTTTGGAACTGTTAGGAAAACTTCACTTCTTTGATTCCTTCTAATGCGAATTGGTTGATTTCGAAAACTAAATCTTTGACTTTCTATTCTCACACAGATGGTGAGGACACATACCACAGCATATGATGATCATACACCCGCGCCCCTTGCTAGAGCCGCGAGAGCCCGGGGCCAGGGCAGAGGCCGAGGACGGGCACGTGGTGCATCCAGATCACCTGCTCGAGTTGCGACAGCGGAGGTCAAACACCCGAGGCACTTATTGCCACCCCAGAACTTAAGGAGACCCTTGCACAGTTCCTGAGGATGTTCAGTACCATTAAGTCAGTTTCGGTAGTGAGAGACCTTCCATATTTATTTCCAGCAAACCTTCTGGGCATGCAGTCCAACAGGGATTTTGATTTTGGTATTGACTTGTTGCCGGGCACTCAGCCCATTTCAATCCACCATATCGTATGGCCCCAGCAGAATTGATGATGCAATATTAAACGCGGAAATAAGAAAACAAAAAGATAGAAGCAAGACGCTCAATGAACTATCAAGACAACAAGTAGGAACTAGTCTACT